>JAJOZX010000463.1:922500-1052500 GCA_023014485.1 Bathynomus jamesi | reverse complement strand
TTCGGGAGCAATTGAGGGCTCGAAAGTTTTCTGTTGTCATTAAATAGTGAGGTACTAATATAGCTAAACCAAACTTAACCAAACCTTAACTAACCTAACATAATTAGGACCAACATATCTTTTTTTCGACAACATATCTTTTTTCGATTTTTTTTTATATAATTATTTTAATGTTCCTCGGTACGAAAGGTGTTATCCCACAAAAAATTACGCCACTACAGCTGTGAATTATCACCTACCCGATCTCACTTATGCCCACTTGCCTACCACGCGCACACACACACACACACACAAAGACACACACAAAATATATATATATATATATATATATATTATTATATAGCCAGTGTCGTCTTTTGATAACCCTTCCCAGTAGTATGGGTGCATCATCTCATATATATATATATATATATATATATATATATATATATATATATATATATATATATATAGAAGAAGGGCGGAGACCCCCGAGGGCTTACAAGACTCCAATCCGTCATTTTTTGGGGGTCGGGAAGTTAGTGTGGATCTTTTCCGTTTGACTGCCGCCATTGAAACATAAGAGGTGATTGCCCCCAGCCTTCTTTACTTAGCCTTATAAGGCTAACTAACGAAAATATCACGACCTAACCTAACCAATCGTTAGGTCAACTGTACGACCTTGACGATTGGTTAGGTTAGGTCGTGATATTTTTGTTAGTTAGCCTTATAAAGCTAACTAAAGAAGGCTGGAGTTTAATTACGTTTCAATGGCGGCAGTCAAACGGAAAAGATCCGTTAGTGTATATATTTAATAACTCATACGAATGTGCATCGAACTAAATGGATTTTTAAGTTTTAATTTCTCCGTTAAAATATTCAAGAGATAATTTGGAAAGACAAATTCTTAGATTGTGTTATTATTATTTCAGTGGAGGACGTCCGTGCAAATTTTTAAAGTCTGCATCCTTTATTGTATGAAAAACTTTTCTCCATTATCATTCGCTGCATAATAAATGTATGCTGAAATCTGTGAAAAATGAAAAGTTTTTTTTCACATCGATTACAAGAGAATGTGTGGAAAAATAATTTATGAGTGGCACGTTTAACCGTCTGTGAGGATGACGGTCCAATTAAGGATGAAAATAGTATGGCAGTTCTATAATATCGAGAAAAATGCGTGATGTTCGTTCTTGCAACTTCATTTAGTTCGTGTCAGGCGCTGTATCCTGAATGTCTAATTTTTTTATGGGATAATGAACTATAGTTAACCCTTATAATTCTTAAAAAAAATGTACATATTTATGAATTATAAGTTTATATCTTAGGGTTGACTAAATATAAATATTTAACTTGGTCTTGGTATGCTGTATATTTGGGCCTAGTTAATGTCTGTAGAACAAGGAGGATAAGTCTAATAGGACCCGAATTCTTTTCTGTGAGGGCTGATATTAATATAGAGTTTAATGAAACACTAATTTTTATTTTCATTTCCTTGCCACTCTGACATCTCCAACAGACGTTGTAGGACTTTGATTTCAGCTGCTTAGAATTCTTTAGTGTAAGTACTAGCCACTTAATCAGTCTGGAACTTCTTACTTCAAATATGGACCAGATGTTCGACTTTTCGGTCTCGAATAACTGATTCTAAAAGCTTTCCAATAATAATAGGAGTTAAGCTAATAGGCCTATAATTTCCTTCTTGTTGCATATTTCCTTTTTTTAAAAGATTGGAATTACGTTAAGTAATACAAAATTATTTTAAAATTTTGAACAAAAGAATCTATTGAGTGATTTTTTTTAAACATCTATCACATTAAAAGGTTCGTATTTTTTTATTAACTGAAATAAAAGCCTGAATTTTGTACTATAACTAGTCCACACATACACATACTCTCAGATGTTTAAAAAAGTCGCTTGACAGTATGGCATTTAATGTATCAAAACAAATATTATGTTATAATGTTATAATGTTTCTGACCAACAAAGACCCTAGGATCCACTCATGGCTGGTCTACCTAACTGTGTTTGTAATTGTGTATTGTGCATGTCCTCCGTGGTGGCGGAGGGGACCTACAATTTTACGTGGGTTCCGAACCACAAAGCCTTAATTTTACTACCTTAAACTATACCCAATCTATCAACATATGCGTCTAATCGATTTTTAAACATGTTTATAGACGTGCTACTAATTACTTCTACCGGCAAACTATTCCACCTATTTACTATTCTATGCGTAAAAAAGTTTTTGGCAACTGCTGTCTCGAACCTTCTACTTGTCAACTTACACCCGTTATTTCTAGTCCTATTATATTGAGATATTTCGAAAAAGCTATCTCTATCTACGTTATCGAACCCATTCATAATTTTGAAAACCTGGATTAGATCACCCCTTAGCCTCCTAGTCTCGAGTGTAGTCAATTTTAACTCCTTAAGCCTATCCTCGTACGACTTTGACCTAAGCGACGGAATCATCTTAGTTGCTCGTCTTTGAACTCTTTCGATTTGTCTATATCTTTTCGCATATGCGGATTCCAAAATTGGATCGCGTACTCCAAATGGGGTCTAACTAATGATTTATAAAGAGGAACTATAATATCGCGCGATTTGTACTCAAAATTCCGAGCTATAAAACCTAACACTTTGTTCGCTTTATTGACCGCTGCTGTACTTTGTTTCGCTACTTTTAAATCACCAGTGACTATAACTCCTAAATCTTTTTCCTGCTCTACGCTTGTAACTCCTTCCCTGACATACTATACGCAAAATTACCGTTACGCGAACCTATATGTAAAATTTTGCACTTATCGACGTTAAATCTCATTTGCCATGTGACTGACCAATCAACGATTTTATTCAGATCTTCCTGGATTTTACCTCTATCTTCGTCATTAATCGCCCTACCACCCAGCTTCGTGTCATCCGCAAACTTTGAAACTGTACTGACTAGGCCGACATCTAAATCGTTAATATATATAAGAAAAAGCAAGGGCCCAATACAGAACCCTGAGGAACGCCACTCGCTACATTAGCCCAACACGACTCCGCTCCATCAACGACCACCCTCTGTTTCCTACCTCGCAACCACTCTTCTATCCAATTTATTACTACACCCCTGATTCCATGAGCCTTAGTTTTTTCAATGAGTCTTTTGTGCGGTACGGTGTCAAACGCTTTTTGAAAATCTAAATACACTACATCAACCGCCCGATGACTATCGTAAACGTCAACCACGCTTTGAAAAAATTCTAAAAGATTAGTTAAGCAAGATTTGTTTCGCCTAAAACCGTGCTGCGTATTTCTAATAAGTTATGCAATTCTAAGTGTTCGACTATACGATCCCTAATTATTGATTCCAGTAGCTTACCTACAACAGACGTTAAACTGATTGGCCTATAATTTCCCGCCGCACCTTTATCGCCTTTCTTAAAGATAGGTGTTACGTTTGCTAACTTGAAATTATCTGGTACGCACCCCTCAGAAATAGACGCATTAAAAATCTTTGTTAGCGGCACAACAATGCTATCTTTTAATTCTTTTAGTTGTATGGGATATATGGAATCCGGCCCCGGTGATTTACGCATTTTCATTTTATCAATATAGCGCATTACCTCCCCTTCACTAACCACAATATTATCCAAAATATTACCATTATCAAAAGGTATTATGTCTATGACCGTAGGGATATTCGTTACATCTTCTATAGTAAAAACTGACGTAAAAAATTCGTTTAGCAAGGTAGCCATTTCCTTGTTTTCAGAAACTAGCTCCGTTAACATTTTTCAACGGCCCCAAGACACTTTTTACTGGATTTCTATTGTTGACGTATTGAAAGAATCGCTTGGGGTTTTCTTCCGTCACGAGCTATGGAGATTTCAAATTCGCGCTTGGACTTTTTTATTACACTTTTCGCTTCACGCCTTAGAGATATGTAGTTGTTTCGTAACCACAAATTGTCTTTATCGCACTTATGTAGCCTATAAGCCCTATCTCTACTCTTTATAATGTCTCCTACTCTAGAAGTAAACCACAAGGGCTTGTTGTTTACTTTCGCACGCTTAATTTTGTACGGTACACATTCCTCATTTATAGTCCTAAATACTGTTTCAAACGATTCCCACATTAGTTTTGCGTTGGAGATCCCCATTACGTTTTCCCAATTGACGTGTGACAATTTATTTCGAAATTTACAAAAGTCTGCGTGCTGGAAGTTAGGAATTTTAGTCGAGTTAGCTGGTTTCGAGTGACTTACTGAGAGGACAAACTCTACCATATTGTGATCGCTATTGCTTAACGGTTCTATTACTTGAAGATCAGTGATTAGCCTATCATCCGTAGTTATTACTAAATCTAAAATACTGTCCAACCTCGTAGGTTCCCCAACCTTTTGAATAAGAAAGCTATCCTCGAGAAAATTAACTAAACGATTACCTTCCGCGTCTCCCTGCATTGTATCGTAATTCACGTTGGCGCAATTAAAGTCACCCATAACTAAGCCTGCTCACTACCTATTATTCTCTTTAGTTCACGATATAACGCTTCGTCCGTATCAGCTGTTTGATTAGGGGGCCTATATATAACCGCAACAACAAGTTTGAAATCGTTCAATTTAAGTTCTGCTATAGTCGAATCTATCGGTTCTGGAATTGTGTGCTTTACTTCTATAACGTTCGCAATATTATCTTTGATATACAACATAACACCGCCTCCTCGCCTACCTATTCTGTTTTTAACAAAAAGTCTATAACCTCTAATTTGATACTCCCCTACAAAGTCACGTGTTTCAGTGCTAAGCCACGATTCATTTATCAATTAAATCATAGTCTTTACAAGCAATTAAAGAAAAAATTCGTTTATTTTATTTCGTAGGCTACGAGCATTTAAGGAAAGAACCTTCAAATTGTTTGTAATTGCGACACCTTCGCGAGCGCAGGGGAAATTTGTGGAAATTACGCTGGGACCGTTCGAGTTACGGCAGCCTGAAAAAAAGAGACAGTATTATGAAATAGTCTTTCTAAACGCGCAGCTCCAACGTCATAAAGATGAATTCCATCTCTCAGGAACAAGTCCCTCCTACCGTAGAAACTGTTCCAAAAATTCGCAAAATGCACTCCTTCCTGTTGGCAAAGAGACTTTAGGTTATTGTTGGTATAGGTCGCCTTGCTGTAGAAATAGCTCCGTTGGATAATTCGAGGAAGTATACCTGTTAAAACAATCTTATTAGTTTTTTCCTTTAGTCGCTCTAGTAAGTCCCTGTACCTAGCCAGCAGCTTTTCCGATCTTTTTTTTACGTTATTAGTACCGACATGAATAACATACGTTGTGTCCTCAGAGGTTCCGTCTGTAGAATGGTCAACACTACTAGTTATATCCTTCACCCTTGCACCATGGTAGCAGTAACGGCGCCTACGACGAGGGTTTCTCCCACAGAATTCATCGAGCTGCCCTCGAACAATGGAATCGCCAACGAGTCGTATTTCCGGTTCATCAGCATCTTCGAAACCTAAAACAGAAAACTTATTGTTTGTTATTACTGGTAGACAAGTCTTAGGTTTTCTCAATGGGGGCTCCATTACGCACTCGAACGAAGGGTTGGGAACTAGGGGAAGAGAGAGGGCTATTAGTACTATTTATATTATTAGTAGAAACTGAGGCAGGAGGGGTCGTAACTGGAGTCTCAAGGGATTCTAATTTTGCCGTCAGGAGCATCACGCTTTCTTCAAGCCTCACTCTGGCCTCCCTCTCACGTTCTAACTCGTTCCTCAGGACTTCCATGCTTGAGCACCACCTGCAAACTAACTGTTCATTATTATTAGCCATTGTAAACGCGTAAGCGGCAAATTTCCCTTCACAGCGACTGCAAGTACTTGACGGGGGTGCCATGCTCTTAATTAATTAAAAAACAAAAAAAAAACGAGCGTTTGGAAATTAATAAATTACAACGTAGGTCTACCGCGTGCTTATTGTGCCGTCACCTGCGCAAACCCGCAAAAATGTTCTTGAAACGCAGAAACAGGTTCTTGTAACACAAATTTATACTAAATGAATATATACTTAATTAAGCTACCGACGAAAGATCTGTAAAAGAAAAAGTATTAATAAAACTTATCTGTCCGCTATTCGACCGACTTTTTTCTTTCCGTTTTTCCTTTTTCCCACGGTGGGTGACCACACTCTACTTGATCCCCCGTAGGAAGGGAAAATGAACCTTATGAAACCTCGTTTTCTGATAGATTTGAAAAACCAAAAAGGCAAACAAGGGAATTTCAACCTTGGGGGGGGGGGGAAGATTTTTAAATATTTAAAATAATTTTTTATCACAGTTCGAACCGAAATTTTAATGACATCGCAATTCTGGATGGCTCGTTGATTTCAATTTATATAAAATCATAAGATAATGCAAAAGAATTTTTTTTTATGTTCTCTAAAAGGTTTCATAAAAATTATATGAAAAATTTTACACCAATTCTTAATTAGAAAAGAAGTGGATTAACGACCGCATCCGAGGTCCTCTATTGTCGAAACTAAAATAATCAGTTCGGTATTCAAGTACGAGGAATTCACACCCAGAGAATGTAGCATAAACTTTCTACGTAGGGGTAAATTTACCTTAGAATTATGAATCGATATCAATCCATAATTCCTTGGAGAAATTTACCTTAGAATTATGATCCGACCTCAGTCCATAATTCTTTGGAGAAAAATGCTAAATAAACAAAATTAAAGTTGCCGACATTAGTTCAAAAAGAGCCTAACCTTTTTCAAAGATGTACAAATAACTAACTTCGCTTTTTTAAGTGAGTCAGATTTACGCCCAAAATTTTCAGACCTATATAAGATGTGAACACCTTTTCGTTGCGATGGATCTAGGGCTAAAGACAAGCTTCTCCATAATTGTGAATACAGTAAAACCTCTCAGTAACGATAGTCCACTATAACGAAACCTCTCTTTACCGAACACCTTGGGCATTTCGAGAAATCTCTCTCTATCGAAAACACATTTCGGTATAATGTGTTTTCGCTACTCAGCCTGAGCTGCACGTGTTTGTCTCCACTGCCATTTCCCGATCAAGAAAGTAAGCAGCAAACTGATTGGCCGATGCCTAAAAGCTGATGCGTAATTGGCTAGAATGTTTCTCCCTCATGGAAAAATACTTTTAAGTAATTTGCATTTAATATACAGGGTGTCCCAGAATTAACTATCTATTTCAATGAAATCGGACAAATTTAAAAAAAACACACTTTTATTTATGTTTATCATGTTTAATATGTGTTAAAAATGTATAAATTTCTAAATTTTTTTCATAATTTTATTTTCATAATTTTTTCATTATCTGGTCCAATGAAAGACCGTCTGAAGTCATAGAATGGCAAAGAGACTCTCCAAAAGTTAACGTGTGGCTTGGAATGACCAAATCCAAAATTTATGGTGCTCCATCTTGTTGAAACACAACATTATCAAGAATGCCATCATCAAGAAGCTGTGGTTCGAGAAACTGCTGAAGCATATCAAGGTAGACGGTACCTGTTACAGTTGCTTCCGCAAAGAAGAATGGGCCATAAATTTTGGATTTGGTCATTCCAAGCCACGTTAACTTTTGCAGAGTCTCTTTGCCATTCTATGACTTCAGACGGTCTTTCATTGGACCAGATAATGAAAAAAATATGAAAATAAAATTATGAAAAAAATTTAGAAATTTATACATTTTTAACACATATTAAACATGATAAACATAAATAAAAGTGTGTTTTTAAAAAATTTGTCCGATTTCATTGAAATAGTTAATTCTGGGACACCCTGTACAGTACTGTACTTATAGTACTATATAAAGTATGTATAAATAACTAATGAGGGTCTAAATAGGTCATCAAAATATACACTACAATATTGGCAAAGGAAAACCTCTTTATAACGAACAACCTCTCTACAACGAGAGCAATTTGGCTGATATATTTTGTTTTAAAGGTTTCACTGTAATTGTTAATTCACTGTTCAACAGATTTGAACTTTTCTTTTTTTCTCAAATGAAATCTGGTGATTCCTATAGATATTTGCACTTTGATTACGAAAATGACAACGAAATTTTGCTATAGGTAAAGTTTTTGAGAAAATCACTTCTTTATATTCGAATATAATAGAATAATCTATAAACAAGGACAATATTAAAATAGTTTTTACTAATTAAAAATTTTTCTTGATGATTTTCGCTTGTAAGTGACATCTCAGCCTTCCTTTATTAGGGTCCAGCAGTAATCATCCAGCATGTTTGGACTCCACTTGCTCTGCTATCGTTTCTCCATCGCAGAAATGGCCTGATGAAATCGCTCACCATGTTCATTGCTGACATCTCCCAGGTTTGGTGGGGAAAAATCGAAGTGCGAATGCAAAAAATGAATTTTTAAACTGCTATTACATCCCAATGATCTGTAAGCTTGGAGAAGTTCATCAACCAATTCTGCATAGGCGATTTTTTGTTGCCTAAGAAATTCTGGGTCACTGCTTTAAAAGTACTCCAAGCTGTTTTTTTAGATTTATTCAGGACTTCATCAGAGGCGCCATCTTTCATTAACTCATTTATTTGTGGACCAACGAAAATTCCTTCTTTCATTTTGGCATCACTAATCAGATGAAAATTTTGTTTCAAGTACTGGAATCCATCTCCTGCTCTGTCCATTACCTTAACAAAATTTTTCAGCATTGTGTAAAGGTAGCAAGTAAACGTTTTGGGGATCCACCAATTTATGACAGGCAACATTTTTTTGTCCATGAGTGAAAGATTGACGAGATGGCCAGTTCTTAACATAATGAGAATTCTTTGCTCTGCTGTCCCGTTCAAAAAGAAAACAGCAATATTTTGTATATCCAAGCTGTAAACCAGCAGCCCAATGACTTTGCGATCACCACAGATATACCAGTTGTATCTTTTGTAATTTATTTTATTCAGAAGAAATTCCATATTTTCATACGACTCTTTCATATGGACAGCATGTCCAATAGGAACTGAAAGATAGATATTTCCATTACGCAACAGGACAGCCTTCAAACTAAGTTTTGACGAATCGATGAAAAGCCCCATTCTAAAATGAAGGTTTATGTTCGTGACCTAGGGCCATCATGAAACTATCATTGTCATTATAAAAAGAAAGCTCACTAGTCACAGAAAAGAATATTGATATATTTTTTTGGCATTTGAGAAAATCAGTTATGCTGGTATCGTTTGCAAGCAAGTTCTATCCTTGTAGTCTGGACTCTAAAAGTCTTGCTTGATTTTTCTATAAATTCAAATCTCGAACCAGATCATTAAGTTCAGGTTGAGTTACCAAGTGAGGCTCTTTTTCTTGAGTTTGTCGATACTCTTCATCCTTATCTGATAATTCCATAGGCTCATTTTCAGCAGGTTTATCATCATCATTTAAGCTCCACGATCCAGGGGGATGAGGAACTGGTAGAGTTTCACAATGTACTACTGGGCGCATTGCGGAAGGCAAATTCAGGTATTCAATTTTCTTCTTATTTTTTTTTAGGAAAACCACTGACCTTAGTTAAACAAAAATAACAATCTTTGAAGTGATCTTTTTGCTCTTTCCAAATCATGGGGACTGCGAATGGCATAGAGCTACTCGTACCTTTTAACCAACCCCTAAACATATATGGGGAGCCCAAACTTTATCTTGATCGCCGATTTTGCAGCCGAAGTAGAGCTCATAAGCTTTTTTAATTAAGGGAGTAATGTTTCTTTTGTGATTTTGCATCACGTAATCACTGCACACATAATAGAAACTGTTAGAATTGTTCGCACACTTACACGACATTTCAAATTATCCTTTTTCCCATCAAAACTCTACTTTGTGTAACACATGCACAATTAAATGATTAGGTAAATTGAAAAAATTATAAAATCAAACTTCACTGTACATGAACAAAATCCGCACCATGAAGCAGCTTGCGACGGACTAAATGACTCATAATTGCAAGTAGCCTTCTGTGGCAGATAACACAGCAGGAAAATTGACATGTTGCGACAGGTTTGAACGTGTGGAAAGCAAAACCTACATCATCCTACATTAGCTAAAACATATTCTACTGGGATACGCTCAGCTTTGGAGTAGATGCAGTTTTAATAAGTTGTTCAATTTATATCTATGATATATACAAATTTAGTCAAGAATTGAGCCCCAAATTTCTGGAAAACCTGACGTGATGGCAAAATTTTGTTATCATTTTCATAATCAGAGATGAAAAATGCAAAGGAAACAACTACTATCATTTGAGAAAAAAGATGTTGTTAAACAGTGCTATTGTTATTGTGCTTGACTATTTTACAAGTTTTCTACATATAACACATTGTAACAAGAAATTGTTTATGTTGATTTTTTAATGTTTCTGTGATTATTTACTTATGATGCTTTTAATTTCGGCATTCGTTTTTCTCCACTGTCACCAGATTTTTATAGAAATACAAATTTTGAATGTTCATGATTTTTGCATATATTAAATATGCTGAAGGTTTTCTCAACTTTTCTTTTGTTATTGTATGTATATTTCAATGTTTTAATAATAATTTTTGACTCTTATTGAATTTTTTAAGATTTTCATGTCAAGCACTAGGGCTTATAAGCTCTGTCCATACTCATTTTGCTATGTTTGCGGATATTACATTGGCCGAAACCAGATGAAGCACAAGATTGTTGTTGGTACTAAGTTTTACTTAGCATATGAAACTTATTTTGGAATGCCTATGAGTGACCAAGACAAATCATGGGCACCTCACTTCTGCTGTGGTAGCTGCCGATCAACATTGGAAGGATGGTTTCGTAGTAGTCGCAAGTCTATGCCATTTTCAATTCCTCGAGTTTGGAGAGAGCCTACTAACCACCATGATGACTGCTACTTTTGCGTGGTTGACATTGCAAAGTACAAGAAAGCTAAAGCTTGAAGAAATATAATATACACAAGCGTACTATCTTCCATTGCCCCAGTTCCACACAGTGAAGAATTACCAATTCTCAATCCACCTTCCGTAGAAGTAACTTCAGAAGCGGAATCATCTAGTGAGCAGGATGACGAGGCTGACTTCAAAGGAGCATCAAGTAAGTTTTCACACTTTCCAAATCAACAAGAATTAGATGACTTACAGTAGTAAGAGACCGAGGTCTTATTAAATCCAATGCAGAGCTGTTAATATCACGTCTCCAAGAATAAAATTTATTAGATACTACCTGTAAGGCTTCAAGCTACAGAAAAAGGCATCTGCCTTTTGCATTTTTCTACGTAGTTCATGAGTCTTTGTGTTACTGTTCTCATGTGGCTGGTCTTTTTGAGGAAATTGGTATAGAACTAAATCCAACAGAGTGGCGACTGTTCATAGACTCTTCAACAGGAAGTTTGAAGGCTGTTTTGCTACATACAGTGGCAATAAATATCCATCAATTCATGTAGCTCACTCAGTTCACCTAAAAGAAGACTATGAAAATGTAAGGCATTCACTGGAGAAGATCAACTATGAAAGATACAAATGAGATGTTTGTGGAGACTTTAAAATGCTGTTTTCTACTTGGATTGCAAGGTGGATATGCAAAGTTTTCATGCTCCCCTTGTTTATGGGACAGCAGAGCAACAGGCCAGCACTATGTGAGAAGAGACTGGCCTGCCAGAGAGCATTTAAACCCTGGTACTCACAATGTCACAAACAATGCTATTGTTCAAACAGACAAGGTCTTGCTGCCACCTTTACATATTAAACTCGGGCTTGTGAAACAATTTGTGAAAACCTTGGATACTCATGGTGATACCTTCCAACATATACGATAATTGTTCCCAAAACTGCCTGAAGCCAAAGTCAAAAAGGATATTTGTTGGACCACAAGTAAGGCAGATGCTGGCAAGCAAAGAGTTAGAAGACAAAATGACTGCTGTTGAAAAGAATGTATGGCAAGCATTTTCTTTTGTAGTACATGGGTTTCTGGGAAATACCAAAAGTGAAAACTACAAAGAGTTCGTTGAAAATTTGATTGAAAATTTTGAAAGACTGGGTTGGAGAATGTCATCGAAGGTTCACTATTTACATTTTCACTTGCACTTCTGCAAAGCAAATTAAGGTGACGCGAGTGAAGAACATGGTGAACGGTTAGAGGTGTCAGGGAGGGTGGGATGCAGCCATGATGGGTGACTACATCGGGTGCTTGCTTCGAAGTACTGTAATAATGGTGATCACAAAAGAAAAAACCGATAAAAAAATCATTTGTAAATTATCCAATTAATAGGTCCTAATACTCGTACATGATACATGCTGTTTTAATTAAATAATTGCTATTCTAGGATGATGTATTGACTTAATTCGATAAAGGGATGTTTTTCTTTCTGTTTATTATGCTAAAACGTTTATAATAAATTAAAATATAGCATAAGTTGTATATTTACATGCGAAATCTTATTTTTTGGTTTCGTGAAAAATCAAGGGATGCAACAAAGAAAACAATATCATTTTCTAATCAGCATACCGAAATTCATAAGGAAACACTAAGAAAAAAGAGATAAACAGAAAATTTCCAAATTTTTGTTGCACAGTGGATAATTTGTCACTTAGTTTATTCGAATGTCAAATAGTTTATATTAAATTCGAATATTTAGGACATGTGAAAATTATTTCTCCGAACTGATTTATTAAATTTTTATTGTTGAAATTGACTTGTTTAGGAATTTACTTATTTGTAATTCGAACATTTTTATTTTGTTGTTCTATTGTTTTGCTTCGTTATTTGAATTGCAACTTACGAGTACAATCATCATTCGCTACCACAATTTAGAACAAAATCGTTTGAGTTGTCACCTCTAAAACGAACAGAAACGGTACGGTAATTTATTAATCATAACAGCTGAAATCGAATTGAAAAATTGGAGATCTGCATATATTCTATTGACCATCATTTAAAATATACGACACGTCGAACGCAATAAAGTCGCGCGCAACAGGCCTCATACAGTTCACAGGGCTGCATGGACCCCCTTTGAGTATATATATATGTATACATATTACAATTTAATGAAATAAAGATCTTTATTTCGTATGTCTAAATAAAATATGTCAGTGTATGCAACAAAAAGTTAAAATGCAACTTTCATTTCTTTGAACAAATCTGACCCTAGACTTCTTATAGAGATTATTGCTACATCAATATCTCCCTAATAAAACAACAGTACGTTTCTTTTGAAACTTTACAAACAGTATGAACATTAAAAATTCTTATTTTAAAAAGGTCGTTTAAAAACATTTATTTCTTATGTTCTGAGATAATGTGAATTCCGTTCCGTCCCATTATTCCATGTTTAAGTATTTTATCCGAGAATACTTTTAATTGTATTACTAAAAAAAAAATCAAATTACCCAATTTTTTATTTGGGTCATATCATCTCTCATAATTGCCAACTTCAAAAAAGGTTCTTTTAGTTCAGTCGTGTTTGGAAACGAACTTCTGTTTATCGAAGATCAAACATTTAGTTTTTTTTATATGCAAGTTTGAGAACTTACAGGTTTATTCTTACTAGACAAATAATTCGATATGCATCTGCAGTATATACAGGGGTTGGACAAAATAATATGAACACTTTGATAAATGGCGGTTTTTATTCTTAATATGGAGTTGGTCCTCCTTTAGCGGCTATAACAGCTGCAATGCGTCGGGGAATTGATTCATACAGCTTTTGGACAGTGGCTAGAGGAATCCTGAGCCATTCTTCGAGCAAACCCTGCTCCAGTTCCTCCAAAGACGCCGGCGGTGGGAATCGGCTTCTGACCTGCTGCTCCAACTGACACCACAGATGCTCGATAATGTTAAGATCCGGGGATTGTGGAGGCCAATCCAAGCGTTCTACTTCACTAACATGCTCTTCAAACCAGTTTTTAACGACCCCAGCGGTGTGGATTGGTGCATTATCATCCTGGAAGACGGCGCCGCCATTGGGAAACAGCGTTTGGACCATGGGATGGACCTGGTCAGCCAATATTGACAGATAGACCTGGGCGTTAACCCTACCATGCAGTACTACAGCTGGGCCAAGAGTATTCCACGATATTGCTGCCCAAACCATCACAGATCCGCCTCCATGCTTAACGGTTGGGGTCAGGCAGTCAGGGTCATAAGCATCTTTAGGCTGTCTCCAGACGTAAACTCGACCGGAACATGGAAATAGCGTAAAGGAGGATTCGTCGGAGTAGACTACATTCTTCCACCGGTCCATTGACCAATTCTTATGGTCATTACATCATTTTCTGCGCCGCTCAATGTTGATGTGCGAAAGGAAGGGTTTGGCAATTGCAGCCCTCCCATGGTATCCAGCTCCATGGAGCTCGCGACGTACAGTTATGGTCGATACCGGGCTTGCAAGATGCTGGTTAAGCTCTGCAGTCACATTGGAGCTGTGGTCTTATGGTTCTTTGTCACAATGCGCTTTAGCACCCGGCGGTCTCGATCACACAGCTTCTTCTTGCGTCCACTGTTGCATTTGTCGGTGCTTGTCTTTCCATGGTTTTGGTATGCAGACATGACCATAGAGACAGTTCCTCTGGATACATTGAACATCTGAGCGGTTTTCGTCACCGATGCACCAGCCATCCGCGCTCCGACAATTTGCCCTCTTTGGAAGTCTGACAGGTCTTTCATAACTGCTAATTCATAATTCACTCAGATCTGTAAAAACAACGTGAGGGTTATAACGACGTATACACTCTCTGTTACGCATTTAAATAGGTTTGCCAGTCATTTGACCATTTACTTTGTGTCTGAGCAGTCCGTAAAGACAGGGACGGCCCTAGGGTTGCTGGCGCCCCGGGCAAGCTGAACTTCGGCGCCCTTACAAGTATAATTTTAAAATTTGTTCACAATGAGGAAAAACTACAAATGTAGGAATAAAGAGTTTATTACAATTAACGATATTCACTCAAAGTACAACTAAACATTCTCAAAATGGAACCATGTATGAAAATATGAGAGACAGTGTTGCCACTTTTGTCTGAGGTAAATCCACAAAAAAATGTAAAAATTCCACAAAGTGGCAACACTGATGAGATATCATAGGATGGCAGCGCTGCCAGGCGTATGTAATTTGTGCTCAACGCTCACCTACGCGGCCACATCAACCCATGTGACATGTCATCCCATGTCGGGCCAAACTGACCTTAGCTTTACTGGTAGTCTCTAATGCTATTGGCTAATATAATGTTATAATCCCTGAAAATTTTACTCCACATTAGGAAATTTTCACATTTGACTTTTATTTCATTTTATTTTATTTATTTATTTTTCTATTTTTCCCTTTGTATTTGGAAGATCCCAAACACATGACGTGGCGCCCCTTAGCACGTGGCGCCCCGGGCAACTGCCCGAGTTGCCGGTACCTTGAGCCGGCCCTACGTAAAGATAACCGGTGAAATCGGCGGGTGTTCATATTATTTTGTCTAACCCCTGTATACACATATATAATTTAAAGAAAAAATAAAGACAAAGAGCTTCCGATAGCTTGTTTTACACCCTTAATTTTATTAACTTGAAAGTTACAAGCTGATTGCTTTAAACATCTTATTTGAAGCCGATCGATGTCTGGAGGTATGTTTCTGTTTTACTCTCCATTACTTATCCAATAATAAAGTGGTATACGTTATCATTTCATTTGAGTATTTTATTACATCATTTACCATCTTCCTCAGGATAATGGTTATACCTGCGGTGGACACCCCTTTACTCAAACCAAAATTCATGAAGTGAAAAAATTTATCTTCCAGAATATTTAAAATTATTAATTTCCACAAACTTGACAGAAGACGCGAAGATTGTACAGGGTGTTCCATAAGTCCGGCATCATAGGAAAAATAATAAAAAAGGCAAAACAAAAGCGTTTATTTACAGAATGTGCTCAATATATCCCCCATTGTTTTCAATACACAAATTCAGACGTGATACCAAGTCAGCAAGCACACGGTGAATGATGTCAGCAGTAATGGTGTTACATGCCCCAATAATGCGCTGCCACAAATGTTCAACACTCCTAATTTTCTCTGCGTATACCAGCGCTTTCAAGTGGCCCCAGAGATAAAAATCTAGTGGCGTGAGATCCGGGCTTCTAGCTGGCCATTCCACAGGCCCTCGACGTCCTATCCAATGACTAGGGAATTGTTGGTACAGGTACAATTATGGTTTGTAGAAATAGAAAAATATGAATTTCTCCTATGATGCCGGACTTATGGGACACCCTGTACAATAAGTCTTTAGTTTGTGGAGTTTAGCAACCAGGGTTGATATAGAACGCCGGTTCTTCTTTCGGTCTCTTTTGTGAAAAGCTATGCATTCCTTTCGCTATATGAATTTCTCCTATGATGCCAGACTTATGGGACACCCTGTACAATAAGTCTTTAGTTTGTGGAGTTTAGCAACCAGGGTTGATATAGAACGCCGGTTCTTCTTTCGGTCTCTTTTGTGAAAAGCTATGCATTCCTTTCGCTATATGAATTTCTCCTATGATGCCAGACTTATGGGACACCCTGTACAATAAGTCTTTAGTTTGTGGAGTTTAGCAACCAGGGTTGATATAGAACGCCGGTTCTTCTTTCGGTCTCTTTTGTGAAAAGCTATGCATTCCTTTCGCTATATGAATTTCTCCTATGATGCCAGACTTATGGGACACCCTGTACAATAAGTCTTTAGTTTGTGGAGTTTAGCAACCAGGGTTGATATAGAACGCCGGTTCTTCTTTCGGTCTCTTTTGTGAAAAGCTATGCATTCCTTTCGCTATATGAATTTCTCCTATGATGCCAGACTTATGGGACACCCTGTACAATAAGTCTTTAGTTTGTGGAGTTTAGCAACCAGGGTTGATATAGAACGCCGGTTCTTCTTTCGGTCTCTTTTGTGAAAAGCTATGCGTTCCTTTCGCTATATGAATTTCTCCTATGATGCCAGACTTATGGGACACCCTGTACAATAAGTCTTTAGTTTGTGGAGTTTAGCAACCAGGGTTGATATAGAACGCCGGTTCTTCTTTCGGTCTCTTTTGTGAAAAGCTATGCATTCCTTTCGCTATATGAATTTCTCCTATGATGCCAGACTTATGGGACACCCTGTACAATAAGTCTTTAGTTTGTGGAGTTTAGCAACCAGGGTTGATATAGAACGCCGGTTCTTCTTTCGGTCTCTTTTGTGAAAAGCTATGCATTCCTTTCGCTATATGAATTTCTCCTATGATGCCAGACTTATGGGACACCCTGTACAATAAGTCTTTAGTTTGTGGAGTTTAGCAACCAGGGTTGATATAGAACGCCGGTTCTTCTTTCGGTCTCTTTTGTGAAAAGCTATGCATTCCTTTCGCTATATGAATTTCTCCTATGATGCCAGACTTATGGGACACCCTGTACAATAAGTCTTTAGTTTGTGGAGTTTAGCAACCAGGGTTGATATAGAACGCCGGTTCTTCTTTCGGTCTCTTTTGTGAAAAGCTATGCATTCCTTTCGCTATATGAATTTCTCCTATGATGCCAGACTTATGGGACACCCTGTACAATAAGTCTTTAGTTTGTGGAGTTTAGCAACCAGGGTTGATATAGAACGCCGGTTCTTCTTTCGGTCTCTTTTGTGAAAAGCTATGCATTCCTTTCGCTATATGAATTTCTCCTATGATGCCAGACTTATGGGACACCCTGTACAATAAGTCTTTAGTTTGTGGAGTTTAGCAACCAGGGTTGATATAGAACGCCGGTTCTTCTTTCGGTCTCTTTTGTGAAAAGCTATGCATTCCTTTCGCTATATGAATTTCTCCTATGATGCCAGACTTATGGGACACCCTGTACAATAAGTCTTTAGTTTGTGGAGTTTAGCAACCAGGGTTGATATAGAACGCCGGTTCTTCTTTCGGTCTCTTTTGTGAAAAGCTATGCATTCCTTTCGCTATATGAATTTCTCCTATGATGCCAGACTTATGGGACACCCTGTACAATAAGTCTTTAGTTTGTGGAGTTTAGCAACCAGGGTTGATATAGAACGCCGGTTCTTCTTTCGGTCTCTTTTGTGAAAAGCTATGCATTCCTTTCGCTATATGAATTTCTCCTATGATGCCAGACTTATGGGACACCCTGTACAATAAGTCTTTAGTTTGTGGAGTTTAGCAACCAGGGTTGATATAGAACGCCGGTTCTTCTTTCGGTCTCTTTTGTGAAAAGTTATGCATTCCTTTCGCTATATGAGCTTTGTTTGATGTTACGAAGGAAGTTAAACATCAAAACCTAAGACATTGTTCAAGAGTTATTCACGCATATTGTCCCAAATTATAGTTTACGCCATAATTTGCAGGAACATCGGTTCAGGACATTCTATCACTATGAAAGTTAGCAACACACACACACACACACACACACACACGTGCACATTTCCACATAAGCGAGATACCAACTTCTTCAATCTATATATCTTAAAAACTAATCAAACCTAATTCAACCTAACCTAACCTTAGTGCCATCCAACCGAGAAGAACGTAGCAAGTGTTTCGGTCGCAACTGAGGGCACGAAGTGTGGTTTCTGTAAGTCATTAAATAGCTAGGTACTCGCTTATCTAGCCTAACACAAACCGGCGAACCTTAAATAACCTAACCTAGCGTAACCTAACCTAATCAGGACAAACATATTTTTTCCGACAATAAAAAGGTTTCTAAATTTTCTATATAATAATTTGTTTTTAATTTTGCAAGATACCAGAAAGTGTTACCTCAAAAAAAATTACCCACAACATCTGTAAGTTATCACGCACTCGACCTTACTTATGCCCAGTTTCCTACCTACACTCACACACAATAAGTAAATAAATAAATAAATAAATATATACAGGGTGTTTCATAACATGTGGGACGCACTTTCAGGATAGATTCAGGACATGAAAACAATGAAAAAAGTTTATATAAACATATGCCCGAAATCACTTTGTTTCCGAGTTACAGCCCGTTTTGTGTTCCAGCAATTCTTTCCGCAAACTGTTTACAAACATTGCTTGCCGTCAATGTTTGCGAGTGTGTACGAGACTTATTTCATGCATGGCCTTGTCGATTGTAATGTTTCGTACACACTATGACATGTTTCAATATCGTTGAGTGTAGACTGTAGAGCCATCAGTCAGCCAGAGGTGCATCACGTGTTTCACTGTTCGTATTCGTAACTTCTTACCGTGAATAAGTGCAGTCCAGTGAAAAAAAAAACCTTAAAAGTTTTTGGGCTATTCAGTGATAGTGTGTATTTGAAGTGAGAATAAAGGCTTATTCAAACAGAGAAATGGCAGACATGCATCTCATGTATGGACTTGCCGAGTGTAATGCGGCCGCAGCAAGACGTCTGTATGCGGAAACGTTTCCGAATCGACGTCTGCCAGATAAGAAGACCTTTCAGAGAATAGACGAGCGTCTTGGTGATACAGGATCATTGAACAAGCGAGTTTCAGATGGTGGTAGACCAATCAGCGCCAGAACTGTTGAGTTGGAGGAGCGGGTCCTGAATCGCGTGGAGGAATAGCCTGGTGTCAGCACCCGAAGGATAGCAGCAGCAGAGGGTGTAAGATACACAACTGTGTGGAGAATTTTACAGGAACAACAACTTTACCCACATTCAGAGAGTACAAGGCCTTACTGAAGCTGATTTCCACCACAAGAGGCTTTTTGTACTTGGTTCCTTCAACAATGTGCTCGCGATCCTCTTTTTCTATCCTCCGTGTTGTTTTCTGATGAGGCTGCCTTCACAAGAAATGACAGTAGTCAATTTTCACAACACTTATCGCTGGGCCGAAGAGAATCCACATACCATCATCCAGTCAAGGCACCAACAACAATTTAGTATCATTGTATGGGCACTGGGCAGGACTTATTGCTGACAAATTAATCGGTCCTTTTGTTTTGCCTGGAAGATTAAGAGGAGAATCGTACTCCAATTTTTTAAGGAATGATTTAAGCGATTTACTAGATGAAGTTTCTCTTGGTGTCCGACGTCGTATGTGGTTTATGCATGACGGGGCTTCGCCTCATTTTAGTCGAGTATCCAGAGACTATTTGGATGACCATTTCCCTGATAAATGGATAGGCCATGGCGGACCCATTGCGTGGCCTGCTCGCTCCCCGGACCTGAATCCACTCGATTTTTACCTGTGGGGTCATCTGAAATCCATCGTTTACGTGACACCCATTGACAACGTTGAAATGCTTCGCCAACGTGTAGAACAAGGATGCCAGAAAATCCGAGTAATACCTGGAATGTTTGAACGCGTCAGGCAGTCTATGACGAGGCGTGTTCAGGCGTGTGTTCAAACGTAAGGCGGTCATTTTGAGCACTTCTTTTAAAGGTAAGGCGGATACTTGCTGGAACACATAACGGGCTGTAACTCGGAAACAAAGCTATTTCGGGCATATGTTTATATAAACTTTTTTAATTGTTTTCAGGTCCTGAATCCATTCTGAAAATGCGTCTCACACGTTATGAAACACCCTTTATATATAGGGCGATTACCAAGTCCTTGTGCAACTCCAATAACTTTTGATGTGCATATGATGGAAACACACTGTAAACGGCACATGAAAGCCGAAATGTTAAAGTTTTTACCACACTAAATTACTAATTTTTAGGCCTGAAAATAACCGCCATCTTTCGCGATACATCGTTCAGTCCGATTTTCGAAAGTTCTGAAAACACATTTTCTAGTTGCTGCCGAGTGATTTTATGAATTACATTTGTGATCCTAACTGTAAGTTCATTCCTCAGAATTGCCGTATGTGGGGGGGGGGGGGGGGAGAATACATAGATATAAATGTTTCATCAGTGAAGAATCGTTGTTTAAACACAATTTACGTTAATTTGCCTCTTGGTTAGAAAGGCTTTATTTTCCTCTGACGGAGGAAAATAGAGGAAAATGCATTCAAGGAGGAAGGGTGACTGCGGGAAATTAATTTGAAATTAAGCAATTGTTTTATTAGATTTGCTAATTTTTAATTTGATGAATTATTTCAGAGTTAAATTTTATTACGATTACGATAGTTTTTAATTTTTACATTTAATGAAAAGATTAAATTTATGAAAGAAGTTTTCAAACGCTTATTGTCATCCGATTCAAAGTCAATTATAATTCGCGAAACTATACTATAGCTGCGAAAAGAAATAATTCATAAAGAGCCCAAATGATTAATTATGAAACATATGATAAACAATAAATAAAAGATTAGATTTTAAAAGTTGTTTAGCGAGATTAATATTTAAATCGAGAATCCTTTAAACCGATTCTCAATTAAATTCAATAGAAATATGCGGAAAATAAATTAAGCATATTTGATGAATGTGATAGCTAAGAAAATTAAAATGGAAACGTGAAATGATAACTTAGAAATTGAATTATCGACGGATATTGAATATATAAAAGATTAATTTGAACAAAAATGAGAATAATTTTCAAAATAAATTTAGTTTTAAATAGCGAAAGTGAACGACTGACATTTTACTTACGACTTATACAAGGTGTCCACAATGTCTTGCACCCCAGTAAAATACTAACTGATTTTCGTTTTTCTTTCAGACCCATTTGAAATGTGTGATAGCAGCAATTATACGATTGAGCAACGCATATTGGCTAGTACCTGGGTCCATGAGTGACCACGTAATGGCAAAACAATTGAAAATATTCGACAAATATTTCAATGTTTTTTTTTCCATGACGTTGTCGCTCATGGATCCAGGTAGTAGCCAATATGCGTTGTTCAGGCGTATAGATTACTTCAATTTTCTTCTTGTAATGACAGAGTTAACTAAATGCAACATTATTTTATTTTCCACAAATTCTATTTATATTTGACATTTTCTTATGTAAAAACAGAAATGAATTTCAAAGACTTTTGCCTGAAAAGCTGTCATGCTTCTCAACGGCATATTCAGATAAGAATACTGTAATTAAACAACAAAAATTAAATGTTAATCCCAATATTGTGTAAACCGATATGGATGTAATGTATATCTTATGTAATGTTTTTTCTGAATTATTATCATTATTATTATTAGTAGTAGTAGTAGTAGTAGCAGTAGTAGTATTTCATGAACCAACTACGATTTAAATTTAATTACAATGTAACAACAATGATAGACACAATATGGGCTTGAACAAATTCACACTAATTATTATTAAACAGCTCGTTAAAAGGTCAAAACGGGTTGGTTGGTTGGTTGAGTTTATTGTTAATATTATTGGGAGGGAAAAATTTCGACAATGACAGAATAAGAAAAATTGTTGTCTTACGTTTTCCCCTCTAACCCCAGACCCTTAAGTGTGGACTGAAAGAGGAAATTTATTTCACACCGCTCGGCAACATGGCTTGGCACTGATATGAGTAGTGCGTGCGTATTGTGCATTTAAACAATTCCTCTTTCCTTCTTACTCGCAGCTATTTTGCTCTATTTTAACATCAGAACCTGAAAAAGGAAAAACAGTAAATTGATGATTCTTCTCAATGATTCCTGACTTATGGCACACGTTATATATATATATATATATATATATATATATATATATATATATATATATATATATATATATATATATATATATATATATATACAGGGTGTTTCAGGAGAAAAGGTCAATACTTCGGGAGGTGATAGTATCGGTCATTGTGAAAAAAAAGTTCATATGAACATGTGTCTAATTCTGAATGGTTACGGAGATAGAGCTGTTTCAATCTACAAATACAAAAGCATTGTTAATGGTAATCAAGAAAGAGAAACCAATTACTGTTTCTAACATTTAATGTTTAAACATTGGCATTTTGAATGGTATCAGATACAGAAATGACAAATTTGTTACAGCTTACAATATGTTTTCGAAAATCCCACCGTCAACCTCAATGCACTTTGCAACTCGTGTGCGAAGATCGCGTATTGTTCGTCTGAGTTGATCTTGACGTTCCTTTATGTGGGCAGCAGCATCCAAAATGCGCGCGAGCAATTCGTCTCGTGTATCCACCTTTCTTTTGTAAACTTGACTTTTCATCCACCCCCACAAACAATAATCTAACGGAGAGAGGTCTGGAGACCTTGGTGGCTATTGAATGGGACCACCGCGGCCGATCCATCGACCAGGGAAAGTTTGATTTAGGTATTGCATCACCAGACGGGTAGAATGTGGAGGAGCTCCGTCATGCTGAAAGTACATACCAGCGCGTGTAGCCAAAGGAACATCCTCCAATAGTCCTGGCAATTCATTTTGCAGAAATTCTAGGTAACTTTGTCCTGTAAGACGATTCTGTCGATTGGCTTATGTTACATGCTTACATTACAGCTTACATGGTTCAAGGTTATAGGGGAGGGAAGGGGGAGGAAGAGCTGCGCGCGCATCAGATTCAAACAGCACTATCTCCGTAACCATTCAGAATTAGACACATGTTCATATGAACTTTTTTCTCACAATGACCGATACTATCACCTCCCGAAGTATTGACCTTTCCTCCTGAAACACTCTGTGTGTGTATGTATATATATATATATATATATATATATATATATATATATATATATATATATATATATATATATATATATGAAATTTGGACATTCTCAGAAAACAGCTATAGTGGTTTTGCTTCATAAAATTCGTGAATGAAACCAAGTTCTTTCTGCGTAAAGAAAGTATATATTTTTTATGGAAGGTCGTGTGCATGAAATGAGTGTCTTTTGGTTTCATCTTAATTCACTAGACAGACGGTAAGCAAACGTCTCAGGATCTGTCTGAACTTTTATGAGTTCTTTTGGGCTTCGTTTGGCATATATATTTGATCTACCTTTCATACTTTTGAAGGAATCATGCACGATTCCTTAATATTTTCTTTTAATATCGGGCCAGTATCTTTAAGTCTTTTAGAACTTGCCGCCGATATTATTTTCATAAATCACAACTACTATCTTTAGAGGTTAAACTCCATTTGATAGGACAGTCGCTTTTCGTGTCTCTTCTGGTATATATATATATATATATATATATATAGTTTCTGAAATGGAAAATTAAGTTTTTTATGGGTAACATCATTGGGCATATTGTGTATAAGAAATACTGTTGGAATTACGTTTATCGTTAGATAATTAACTGTTAACTTAATGGGGGTAAAAGTGCCAAGACATCGTGAAGTTTAGACGAATTCACGAAACGTCACGTAAAACAACGATAAATTGATTTACTAATTAAAGTGTTTTAATTTTGCAAATTACTGTATAAAAATTAGAAAAACCGACATTCCATCGAAATGGAGATCACTTTTCGTATACAGATCACTTTCTCATACTCTATTATCCTCAAAGTTTAATAATTTTCAGAGGTGCTGATACACTGTAAAAAGTAGTGAGCTAAAATTAACTAACTTGGATAGTCCAAATATCTTCTACGTAAGATAGGTAATTTTTAGTGTGCAGTGTTATAAGAAGGCGAGGCTATACAATTGAGGAGTAAATTAAAATGGGGGAATCCTACCCAAAAGTAAATTAAATTGAGTTCTATGTAAAAGTTGAAGAGCTAATAATTCACCTCTTTTGAGGGGGTACATTTGAATTCGTATCAGCTAAGATGGTTCTTACCTAATTTCTAAAACGTTTTTAGCATTCCCCGAACTGTCGTTAGTTCTTTAATCTATAGAATAGTTATTTGGCTTAAAGGGACACTCTTCACCAGCGCTGCCTCGTTTAGATAAAGAACAAGAGAGCCAAAGTCAGAAATAGGAAACTTAGTCAGAGGTTATATACGAGTAAAAACAAAACATTTATTATCCACTATAAAATTTTAAAACTATAATAAAAGTGAATATTACAAAAACTTATTTGAAGAATTTTTCAAGATTTATGCCGTAGTAACTATGTTGATTTATATATATATATAATTATATATATATATACTGTATATATATATATTATATATATATATATATATATATATATATATAGAGAGAGAGAGAGAGAGAGAGAGAGAGAGAGATCTATATATATGTGTATATATATACACACGAGGGCCACTCAATATATTTTGCCCCACTTTTTTTTTTTTCCAAGTTTCCTTGTAAGTTCCAGAAATTTTGTACACAAGTAGTTACATACCTTTTTTACAAATTTATTTTTATTTTTCCACATAGTCTCCATCCTTTTCTACGGCTTAACTCCACCTTGAACTTCCTCAACAACCTCATCGTCATAGTTTCTTCCACGAATAGCATCCTTCATTGGCCCAAACAAATGGAAGTCTGAAGATGCCAGACCCGGGCTGTATGGAGGGTGAGGTAACACAGTGAAGCGCATTTTTGTGATGGCCTCTCTTGTTTGCAAACTGATGTGTGGTCTTGCGTTATCGTGCAAAAGAAAGACGTCTTCCAGTTTTCTCTCCTGTCGAACTCACTTTATACATCTCTGGAGTCTCTGAAGGGTAGCAATATATACTTCTGAGTTGATTGTTTGTCCTTTCTTCATAATGTCCACCAGAATCACCCCTTTCATGTCCCAGAAGATGATGGCCATAACCTTTCCTGCAGAGGGAGCCATTTTGAACTTTTACTTGCGTGGGGAGTCTGCGTGATGCCACTCCATGGATTGGCGTTTTGTTTCAGATTCAACGTGGTGTACTCAAGTCTCATCCCCAGTCACAATTCGTGAAAGAACGTCATCCCCTTCTGTCTCGTATCGAACCAGCGACTCAGAAGCAATTTCTTTTCTTTGGGCTTTGTGATCTTTAGTCAGTTGGCGAGGAACAAACCATGAACACACTTTTGAGTATCCCAGTTGCTGAATTATCGTATTCACACTTCCTTCACTAATTCCTAGCTCCAGTGATAGCTCCTTGTATGTGACGTGCCGATTTGATGGAATGAGGCTTTTAGCACGTTGCACAGTGTGAGATGTCACAGCCGATGCCGGGTGACCGCTGCGTGGCTCATCATCGAGGCTGGCTCTCCCTCTCTCCGATGACTCACAAGTTTAGACCAACGTCCAACTGTGCTTCGATCAACAACAGCATCTCCATAAACGTTTTGTAGACGTTTGTGAATATTTCCAACTGTTTCCTTCTCTGCGGTTAAGAACTCGATAACAGCTCTCTGTTTATGACACACACCACTATCAGACGCCATTTTCGAAACTGTGTTAACCATCGGTTTTATACAAGAGCGTTTAAAAGTGGCTTTATACAAGGAGGGGCGGTTCAAACTGGAAAAATGCGGTTATGTGAATCGCAGTAAGTTCAAACTTACGGCCCAAAAGACATTTCAGCCCCATGGCCTATTATTTAGGTAAGAAAAAGGGTGGGGCAAAATATATTGAGTGCCCCTAGTATATATATATATATATATATATATATATATATATATATGATGAAAATAACCATGAAGGAAACACAGAATGGTGCTCAAACGCTTTCGTCTAATGACATCCTCAGGAACACTTTTTCCTTCGTGTTATTTTCATCATAAATAAATTATTATTGACGTGTTACTTTCGTGAAATAATTAATTTATTTATATTATATATATATATATATACAGGGTGGGCGGAAAGTAGCTCCCTATTTTGAATTGGTAAAAAATACGTATATTATCCATTTATTTCAGAAGAAATAATATGAAAAGGTAGGCATACATGGTAGGTTTTCTCTATAATTCAATGTGGGCTCCAACTCTTTCCACCAGCTTCTGGAGCCGCCCAGGAATGGCGTCCACTGACTTTAGCAGGAACTCCGGCGGGATGGAGGACATGACTTCCCGAATTCGGTCCTCCAGTTCTTCCAATGTCCTCGGTTTGGTGCGGTAGACTTCTTCCTTTACCCACCCCCAAAGAAAGAAGTCGCACGGTGTCAAGTCGGGGCTCCTGGCTGGCCATTGATGTGGACCACGACGACCAATCCAACGCCCAGGGAAGTGGGCATCCAGCCACTCACGGACAACAAGAGCGAAGTGCGGAGGGGCGCCATCTTGCATAAATATCAGATCGTCGATGTTCTCCCATGTGCTGACAACCGGCCAGACCTCGTTTCGCAACATAGCAAGGTACCGCTCAGCATTCATGGTGTTGCGCAGAAGGAACGGGCTCACAACCTGATCTGAGGTCATACCACACCACACCGTTACACTGAACCGATTCTGCCGTTTTTCAGCGGTAACCGTGCGACTTCTTTCTTTGGGGGTGGGTAAAGGAAGAAGTCTACCGCACCAAACCGAGGACATTGGAAGAACTGGAGGACCGAATTCGGGAAGTCATGTCCTCCATCCCGCCGGAGTTCCTGCTAAAGTCAGTGGACGCCATTCCTGGGCGGCTCCAGAAGCTGGTGGAAAGAGTTGGAGCCCACATTGAATTTTAGAGAAAACCTACCATGTATGCCTACCTTTTCATATTATTTCTTCTGAAATAAATGGATAATATACGTATTTTTTTACCAATCCAAAATAGGGAGCTACTTTCCGCCCACCCTGTATATATATATATATATATATATGCAATAAAATCACAGAACAACATGTGATCGTTTTAATAAGCAAAGAACCACAGGGAAAAGAAAAAGAAAACACGAAGTCCGAGCACTTCCGTGATATATTCACATCTTCAGGAACAAGAAAGAAATAGACAGAATTTACAAAGTAAATGAGTTAAATACACAAGCAAAAAAATTCCCCAATAGGCAACTCAATTTAAAAACAATAAAACAATCTAGAAGAAAATTTTTCTCCAATAGATAACTTAATCCAAAGGCTACTAAATTATTGAATACATAAAAACTATATAAAGGAAATTAGACAATTAACATGTACACAAAAAATGATAACAGTTATTAGAAATAGTATTTAATTAAAACAGGCAATTAAGTGGCAAGAATCTAAGGAAACAAAAGACATGGTGCAATCGTCGGCACGTGCTCCTTCCAGAATATTTCGTTACCTATTGGGGAAGGGAAAAATTTCCCAATAGGCAATTCAGTCTAAAAACAATCTAAAAATTTTTTTCCCAATAGATAACCTGTTCAAAAGTCTACTAAACTATCGAGTACATAAAGACTATATAAAAGAAATAATACAATTAAAATGTACACATAAAAATGTTAACAATTATTAAAATAATATTTATTTAATTAAAGCAAACAATTAAGCGGCAAGAATGCGGTCAAAATAATCCACCACCTTTCTAACAATGTACGAGTCTAATTTGTAAAGCCCAGGGCTAATATTAAGAACAAAATCAGCATTATTCTTGATCACACTCGATTCAATTATATTTCTACTAACAATAGATTTACTAAAACTTAATTTGGAGGCATTTTCCAGTCAATGAGATGATTAGTATCTCTTACGTGAATGAAAATGGAGTTAGATTCTTGGCGGGTTCTTATACTGTATTCATGCTGCTTAATACAGCTAGCGTCTTGCCAGCTTGACCAATGTAAAATTTATTAAATATTGTGTATGGAATTTTATATACACAACCCTGTTCACTTAAAGGGTAGTTTTTAATTAATGAATTCTTAATTACGTCTAAATTTCTGAACGCTATATTTACGTTAAAAGTCCTCAGCAGTTTCGGCAGATCAAGGAAATTTTCTTCAAGTGGTAATGCTAAGACGTTTTTTTGTGGTATAAGGAGTCTTGTTTTTTTTACCTCGTAGAAGGTTTTCTTTGCCATTTTTAAAGATTTATCTATGCAGTTCTTTGGATATTTTAAATCAAACGCAATTTTATATATTTTACTAATTTCATCATCAATGAACTCTGGGCTACAAATTCGTAAGCATCTTAGGAACAAAGTTAATAATTGTTAACATTTTTATGTGTACATTTTAATTGTATTATTTCTTTTATATAGTCTTTATGTACTCGATAGTTTAGTAGACTTTTGAACAGGTTATCTATTGGGAAAAAAAATTTTACATTGTTTTTAGACCGAGTTGCCTATTCGGGAAATTTTCGCTTCCCCAACAGGTAACAGAATATTTTGGAAGGAGCACGTGCCGACGATTGCACCATGTCTTTTGTTTCCTTAGATTCTTGCCACTTAATTGCCTGCTTTAATTAAATACTATTTCTAATAACTTATAATTTTTTGTGTACATGTTAATTGTCTAATTTCCTTTATATAATTTTTATGTATTCAATAATTTAGTAGCCTTTAGATTAAGTTATCTATTGGAGAAAAATTTTTTTGTAGATTGTTTTATTGTTTTTAAATTGAGTTGCCTATTGGGGAATTTTTTCGCTTGTGTATTTAACTCATTTACTTTGTAAATTCTGTCTATTTCTTTCTTGTCCCTGAAGATGTGAATATATCACGAAAGTGCTCGGACTTCGTGTTTCCTTTTCCTTTTCCCTGTGGTTCTTTGTTTATATATATATATATATATATATATATATATATATATATATATATGCATACATACAGGGCGAGTCAAAAGTCTCCATACATCAGCAAAATGGTCACTTTATTATGCAGTCACTTGTAAGTCACAAAATATGCTCTATGTGGGCACCATTACACTGAATGGACATACGGATGGCACATACAAAGGCATCTCAGCATCACCTGCAAAAAAATAAAAAATAAATAATTTATTTATCATGACCATTTTGCGTATGTATGGAGACTTTTGACTCATATATATATATATATATATATATATATATATATATATATATATATATATATATATATATATATTTTTTAAAAATGCATGAAAAAGAACGTTGGCATATATTGAATATTTTCCATTAAAAAAGTCATGTTTAAAACATTTCAATATGATAATGTTTTTCCCTCGTTAGCTTTCACATGCTCAGTTTTGCATAAGCAATTCATTAACAGCCAGAGAAAGGTGATGTCACACTATGCAAACATTCGTTTCGTTTTGGATTATTAAGTTAAAATGCATTAATGTGACATTTTATGTTATGGAGTACACACACACACACACACACACACATATATATATATATATATATATATATATATATATATATATATATATATATATATATATAGCAGTGGCGTGCGGTGGGAACGTCTACAGGGTAAGCGGTATTGTGTGCATGCACACGCACTATATATGTACAATGTACATATTATATAATTATTGTAGCTAATGATAAACCTCATAGCTGGCTAGTGGGTATGTATTGTAGACTATTCTGAAAAATACGGTACTGTCTTTAATATCTTTAATAAGATTTTTATTAGGGTAGGCGGCGCTTACCTAGCTTACCCTGAATGCACACCACTGATATATAGCTAATGTTGGTATTTGGGATGTAACAAAAATTTAAGGTTAAGGAATTAACTAGTGAGATTTGGGCACAAGTAGCTACCCTCCATAAACAGAGCATAACCAGAAGAAACCTGCAACAGGTATGAATAAATTTTCGGGTTTAGTTGAAAGGTCTTTGCAACGATTGCATTAAAGTTGTAGTTTGATCAGGGCCGGCCCTAGCAAATGCGAGGCTCAATTCGAGATTTTTAAAGTGGGACCCTAAGGTTAGCGTTACCTACCCATAGTGGGTGCATGCTTACTGAAAGAAAAGAACAATGATTCAACAACAAATATCATTTATTTTGGATGTGATCACAAGGAAACCTTTCTGGCTTTCATAGTGGCAAATTCGGCAATGATGTATGTATAGTTAGTTTCTCGTAATGTCGTTTTCACTGGAGAAGATCGCCAGATTACTGAGTCGATCCTGCAGCATCGTCGACCGTAAATATGTTTTTATTAATTTCAACTTTGAGAAACTTCTTTCCCCAGATGCAACAGTAACTGGAATAGTCAGTAGTATTCGCAATGCAGTCATGAAATTCGGGAAATCCCCAGAACGATTGTTCAAAGTGATGAAGCCCAATATCTTCAGTGGATCACCTTGTATATCTTCTGGAAGAATTGGTTTCAAGGCTTCCATTTCCTCAGCAAGCATGAATCCATCAATGTCGCGGTCTTCTCCATCAGTCAGTTCAAGTTCGAGATCTTTGCTGTGCTTACGTAGGTCTGTCTTGAACATCTTTGTAAACATGTACATGAAGCCAAACTTTGAGTGATGTTCTCTCAGTTGTTCGAATCGTCGTTCCAGGGAGGATATGGCAGTTCTAAAATTGCGTTAAACACAGAAATTTTAAATTTTTCTTCAGCATCTTCAATTGGCTGGTCTTGACCTTTATAGGAAAACATCTTTCGTCTGACCTGTGTTGTCTTGAATTCTGGCTCGATTTCAAGCTGCTCTGCAATCTCTTTGGCATCTGTTACAGCACTTTGAAATCCACTCTCCCGATATTCTTTCCTCCACTTACATGTTCTTTCCAAACTCTCGATGGCACTTGCCAGATGCTTTGAATCACTCTGAAGATATTTACTCACGCAGTTGACTTGAAAGAGGAGGTCATACCAGAATATGACAGCGACAATGAATTTAAAATTCTTCATCTCTTTGCAAATTGATTCTGCTTCGCTTCTTCCTTGAGGATCTTTTGCTTTTTCAGCAATTTCGACAAGTGCATCATAGATCTCGACAGCTTGATATCGTACAGCTTTGACACTTTGCACACGGCATTCCCGTCTTGTCTCGCTCAAGGGCTTCACTGAGAACGCTTTCACATACTTGCAGAAGACTGACCATCGATGGGTTGAGGCTGAGAAGAAGACATACAGGCGTTGAATAACCCTGAAAAATGAGATGGCTTGAACACATGTTTTTGCCATGTCCCCAAGTAGCAAGTTGTAGTTGTGGCATACGCATGGAGTGAAGAATGCTCTTGAATTCATTTCCAGAAGTCGTGCTTGAACGCCTGATGAGTGTCCCTTCATGTTCGCACCATTATCATATCCTTGTCCACGAATATCACTCATTTTCAGTCCAAGTTCGTGAAGTTCTCTCATCAATACTTCTAGTAGGTTTTCTCCTGTGGTCTCCTTCACCTGAATGAACTTGATGAAGTGTTCAAAAATTCTACTTTCAATACCTGATGATCCATCAGAGACATATCGCAAAGTAAGGGACATCTGCTCCTTGTAACAATGTCGGGTGTGCAATCAAGGATCACAGAGAAATACTTTGCCATGTTAATTCTGTGTACAATGGTTGCTCGAACTTTGTTGCCCATGAGCGAGATGAGTTCATTCTGGATTCGTTTTCCCAGGTAATGATCATGAATTTCGTTAGTGACTATTCTTCTAAGATGGTCTTGCAGGACGGGATCAAATCTTGAGATAAGCTCAACCAGTCCAAGGAAGTTGCCATTATTCCGTCTGAAGATTGTATCTACTGATCCTCGGAATGCCATGTTGTGTTCAGCGAGGTACTGTACAATGGCGAGGAGGCGCTCAAACATTTTTCTACCTAAGCTTCTCCGTATTGATTCGTTCCTGACTGAGTTGATCCACAATGCATCTTTTGATCAAACGTTGTTCGAGTTCCATCCATTGGAGAGTCGCCTTCAGATGGCCCTGTGATCTTTTGTGTTCAGACAGTCTGGAACTAGTATTCACCCAGTCACAGAATCCTCCACACCCCAAGGCATTGTTGGAGTTTCCAAATAACTTGCAACAGAAACAAAATATCCGATTCTTAGAGATTGAATAAATCAGCCATTTCCGTATACCAACTTCTCCATTTTCCATCCGTCTCTTGTAATGACTTTTTGAAAACTTGCGGCCATTGTCATCTTTGGGAAAGTTATAGTCTTCCTCACACTGTGGTGGGCTTTTACTCACTAGTAAATCTCTGACTTTTGTGCTGACAGTTTCCGGGTTCTTCCCTCTGGATATCACTTTCATCTATCAAAGCTGGTGATGACGCATGTGACGGCGCAGGTACAACTAGTTCACTTTCATCTATCAAAGCTGATGATGATGCATGTGACGGCTTAGGCACATCTTGTTCAGTTTCAGCCTGTGGATCGCGTTTCTCTAGAAATTTTTCAAATGACTCATACATACGCTCAAGTTGTGATTTCCGCTTCGCTTCACGCTGTCTCTTCCGGTGACCGATGAAATATTTCCGAGCAGTATCTCGCAATCTCTTTGGAGGCATCACTGTCAGTCGATATCTGAAATATAACAAAATATATAATTAATACGGAATACTATTGTATATGAATACTACTGTATATGAAGAGTTATTATGACAAGCCGTATTTAATTTACCACTGAAAACCAAAATATTTTTTTATACTGTACTCATATATTTGCGGGGCCCAAAGCAGCTACTTTGCTTGCTTTGCCCAAAGGCCGGCAGTGAGTTTGATGCTACACGAGTTCAAATGACAGGATCTTTTTGTTCAAACACTTCCTATAGCGAATCGCGTCAAGAAAGAACCATAACAACATTTGCCCATTCAGAAAAAGACTATGAACGTAGGTTGCAAGGAAAGGTTGCTACCATTGAATATCGAAAGTGGGGTGTTGAGAGAATAAACTATATTGTGGTTTGAGATGATCAGATTTGAGCAAATTGAAATTCGGAACTTGTCAGTAAGAAATCTATAGATCCATCTGCGTCAGCAAGACTGTGAGGCATAATTTAATAGTGTCCGTTATGGTGTTGAGGGTGTTTGAATGGAGTTGGAGTAGGGAATCTCATAAAAACTATGCCCTTGGGGCATTGGTTTCTGCGCGTATGTAGGAGAATTACGACTTCTGATCGAGTGAGGCCCATGGTGTAATGGTTATCATATCTGACCGGCAATCGGAAGATCCCGGGTTCGATTCCCGGGTGGTTACCTCATTTTTTCATTTGTTCGTTCTCCCTCCTCATCTTGCGCGGAATGTTCTCCTATACAAGCGTCGTTCTTTACGTTTTATATATATATATATATATATATATATATATATATATATATATATAAACGAACTACGGAAGCGGCTTTGATTTTAATGTACTCAGCTTTAAGAGGGATTTGTAAATAATTTGGTAGTCAAGTAGGCAAATTAAAATCGAAAATGAAATGAAGTTGAATGTGTGTGTGTGTGTGTGTGTGTGTGTGTGTGTGTGTGTGTGTGTGTGTGTTCTCTGTATATAATTCTTGTCATGCCATTTTCACTTTGATTTATGGCTTCACAGTGGATACTATTAATTGGGAAAACTGTTCCTGAGTTAAGACTCTTCCTTATATAAGGTATGCTTTCAACTCTGCATTAACTATATCCTACCCAGGCATTTATGACAACTTAACTTAGCTTTGGTATTGACCTAACATGGTAATAGAATACCAAAATTAAAAATATAATTTGGTCGAGTATTTGCATTTATGAGTGAATGTGATGAACGAAATGCAAAATAGTGCTAGAATGACCACTCTTTTTTAAGTCCCCTAAGCAAATTTTCGATCCATTTGAGAACATTACTATCAATTCCGTGAGACTGAAATTTAGCTAATAATCTCCTTTGGGACACTTTATCAGACGCCTTTTCAAAATCAAAATATATGACATCTACCATTTTACTCCCGTCACGTATATTTACAGTATCATTAAAAAAGGTCGAGCAAATTAGCTAACCAAGAACGATTACGTCGAAAGCCGTGCTGAGAATAATTCGATTATTCATTTTCAAGTGATTAACTATTTTGTCCCGAACAGTCGTCTCCATAAGCTTACCAACTACCGAAGTCAGACTTTCCATAGGGTTGAGCTTATCTGAACCTGGAGTTTTATAAGGATTAATTTTACCTCTGGCCGAGAGTACTTCACTTTCACTAATGGTAAAATCGTGAAGTTTTAAATGATCATCACTGAGCATGATTACGGGAACGGGAATGTTATTCATATTTTCATTAGTGAAGACGGAAGAGAAGAATTTATTTAAAGCTTTCGTCATTCGTAAGTCATCGTAAATTTGTTCGTTATTTTCGCCTCTGAGTGGACCAATAGTCCGCGAAGCTACTTTTTTATTCCTAACATACCGGTAATTATACAGGGTGTCCATAAAGTCACGCATCATAGGAACATAAGCAATGTCTATTTATTTATGTCTCCAAATATGTTGAGGAACATTCAAAGAAACCTGTTTTTTCGTTTACAAACATGTTTTGAGATTAGTGGGAATCATTTCGAACGAAGCGTGACTTTATGGACCCCCTGTAGAATTTCTTCGGATTCGATTTAATTTGGTTCACTGTATATAACTCATAGTTGCGCTTACTTTTTCTACTAAGTTTTGCGCTTCGCCTTCTCAATAACTTATATGCATTTTCATCGGACGGATTATTTGTTTGGTAAGATTCTTGTTATATACGAATATATTGTACGACAAATATTAGTGACATCAAAAGTTGTTTAATAACTTTAACCCAAGTAAGGGCGCTGCAAAATATTCCAGAAGACCACTTGACGATGCAAAGGTTTACTGGAAAATGAAGATATATTGAAAGAAAACTGTTATTCTTTCATTCAATATATGCGCGAACGAATTCGAGCCACGGGCATCATATAAGATAACGTATTTATACGATATCTCATAAATAAACATATGAATAATTTCAGAAATAAAAGTATAAATGACACACTTGTCGTTATAGAGTTAAAATTCAAGCTTGACTGATGGGTTTCTAAATAAGGGGGCTCATCTGTCAAATTGTCAAAGTGCCATTAGGAGAGCCATCCGAATTGACAATATACGCGCGTATAGGCAGATGATAGGCAGATCATCAACGCGCTTCATGGAACATTTTTTTTTGTTTTAACAGTTCACTCAGAGTAAACGTCCTCCGCGTTTAGATGATTTAGCGACCCTGAGTTCTGATCTCCAGCGAAGTTGTTACGAATTAAAGAGGTTAATCCACCTCAATCAAAACATTATTGTTATTATTATTATTTCACTGAAAAGAGATTCTCTCTCTTATTCTGGAGACCTCGAATATAACCTCGCTTTTCAGAGAATAAGATAAGAAGGAAATAGGGAACTAAAGACTCTTTAGAAAGCAATAAACAACATGTTTTAAGGTGAATCATCTTCATAACGTTTTCCTGCAAAAGGTTTTCGACCGAGTGCTCGGTAAGGGACTAATTAATAGAATTAAATATCATGCTGTACCTGACAACAGACCAAATGGAACCACACCATAACCTTCTTTTGTAGAAGAGTAAAGCTAGTTAAAGTTAATAAGTTTACGCAAAGGTGCAATTTACTGTAATTATATCTAGCAGTTCACGCGACCTCGCTAATTGGACAAAAATGAGAGTGCGTGAAACGGAGTTGATGATATTACTGAAGTTAGTTCTATGTCAAAACGGGCATTTTATTTTATAAGGAAAAGTGTGATTTATATTGAATACAAAAATGAAGGATTACAACACATTTTCAGTTGACAGCTTGTAAGGAAAAAAGTAAAAAATGAACAAGAGATGGGAGACCATCCTTAGCTTATCCTCTCTTTATATATACTGTATAGTGCTAGATACACTAGAAAGTCCGTTGCACCTTGCGCAGCAAAAGACCCCCGAAACACAACCTAAGGTGGGATGGGGAGGTGACTGAGAAGGGCGGGTGTGTTACTAATACTTTCCCTGGTTATCCTTGAACGTGTATACTAAATTTGGTGCGGATTACCAGCTATCCCAAGAAAATGTCTCTATTTCTAAATAAATGTTCTAAGCTAATAAAAAGGAATCTAGACACAAAGACAAACGGAGGATATACGTAAAACATAGGAGTTTATTAACCGTAATTAAACATGTTCGGTGTAATCGCCATTTTTTTATAACACAATATTCAACGTTACACAAACCCCACAAAAACGCCAGGGGGTATGAGGTCAGGTGAGTGTGGGGGGGGGGGGCATTCCACTGGCTCATGAAGGGAGATTAGTTGCCCGGAAAAGTGCTTCCTCAAAAAGTTGTAAGTTTCACAAACAGTGTGTGGAGGTGCTCCATCCTGCTGAAACCACTGTAAATCTAGGGTAATGCGTTATTTCTTTTATGGGACAAACTAATTAGTTGTGGTAAGTGGAAATCTTGTAGCATCTGACAATATGAATTTTGCGTTACCGTTACTGATTTTCCGGTTTCATTCTCAAAGAAGTAGGGACCTAGTACACCATACCACCCAACAGCGATCCAACTGTTGGGTTTAGCCACACTACGTAGAAGCTCAATCAGAGCGCCAGCATAACTTACCCCAGTAACGAAAGTTTTGCTTATTAATCAACCTAGACAGATGTACATAACACTCCTCAATGAAGTGGATGTGTTTCAAAAACATCCATGTTGCTAATTCCATTTTTTTTTTTAACATTAATTAGTCAGTGAATTTTGTCGGGAAAAAGGTTTAGTTCAGTACAAAGCATACGATGCACAGATGTTCGTGAAATACCTAGAGTACATCCTCTGACAAATGTCGAATTGACTTCTGCGGACTGCGCGCAATAATTTCATAAACCATATTTACAGTTCTTGCGGATCGTCGCCTACCACTATTACCCTTATATTAATTGCTTACATTTCCTTTTCTAACAATTCGTGATATTGTGTTTCTATCGGGTGCATATGCAAAAGTTCCTCCGCACTTGCGTCACAGAATTTGTCACATAAAATCACTCAATGATCTTGATTTTCTTTTTCAGCTGCAAACGCGGCATCATTGAGGGTTCAGCCTTTAGAAATGTATAGGTGTATGCATATATAGGTACATGCGGAATAAAAACTCCAATCTGTTACCTTTCTGAAGAAGAAACTCCAATAATAAAATATACATGCATTACAAAATAATGGGCAAACAAAAAAAAAAATAGGGACATGTTTTGGGTACACCCTATATATATATATAATATATATATATAATATAATATATATATATATATATATATATATATATTAGTAATATACCGATTAATCGGCATTGGCACCGGCAGAATCGGCCATTTTGGGAGTATCCGGGAACTATCGAAGTCCCCGGAGTATCGCATCCAAATTTAGCCGATTCTCACCGATTTTTTGAAATTTTGAAAATTTCATTCCAAAACAAAATCTCTATTTATACAAAACTGAACAGACGAAAGACACTATTTATGATAATTTATAGTCATTTTAGAGTGTAATTATATACAAATATTTTACATTCAAGAAAAAGGGAAAGCTTAATAAGTTAAGTTCCCCATAAATTTAAATTTTCTCTAAATATTATACACTATTGTAACCTCCTACTCTATATTAATAATAATTCTATATTATGTTGTACTTTATAATTTGTATATTAAACCATATTATTATGTTTATTTTACTGTGAATGAATTCTATTTCGTTGTGGAAGGATAAGTAAGAGGAGCAAAGTTGATAGGCACTATGGATTAAGATTTTAATACTGTTAATTTTTCTAGTGAAGGGATGTGGCTTAAGTAGTTAGGACCTAGGCCTGTATATGTAGGTTTTCGATACAGTATATGGAAGTGCTGAATTTATTATTTTTTTTTGTTAGTGTTATATCTAAAAAGGGTAGGGTGTTGTTGGATTCGTCTTCTGTAGTGAACTTGATGGTTTGATGCTGGGAATTGAGATAGTTAAGAAAAAGATGGGCGTGGTTAGCATTGTGAAAGAGGAGAAAAGTGTCATCGACGTATCTTTTATGTAGGCGTAGTTTGTAATGGGTGGGGCAGTGGAGTAGCCAGTTATTTTCGTGGTAACAGAGAAAGATGTTGGCTAGTGTGGCACTTAGGGGGGATCCCATGGCTAGTGAATCGGTTTGTTGGTAAAGTTGTTTGTTGAAAAAGAAGTAGGTGTCTAAAGCGGCAAGAGTTAGCAGCTTGGTGAATTCTTGTTTCGTTAGGTTGAGGACTGTGTTGTGATTGTTAGAAAATAAGTTGTTGATGCAAGTGTCGATGGCTTCTTTAATTGGTACGTTGGTGTAAAGGGATACTATGTCAAAGCTGTACATATGGAAGTTGTTTGAATTGTTCAACGTCATTATATATATATATATATATATATAATATATATATATATATATATATATATATATATATATATATATATATATATATATATAGGGTGTCCGAGAATTATCTGTACAATTTTTGGCTGTTATTAAAAGTCAACCATGAAGTTTAGAAATTCCAGTGTTGTCCCATTTTACAGAGAATCTCATTAAGTTTTTTCTGATACCACGTTTTGACAAGTCTTTTAGAAATTCCAGTGTGTCCGAACATTATCTGTACAATTTCATCTTTTAATAAAATTCTTGATGACACACGTAAAATTCTTAAACAAGATTATTTAGAATCTGTATTTTCAAAAGTTTCTTTTATTAAAGTAACGTTGTTACAAACATTCGAAATGTGCACCATTAGTGATTCGCAAAACATCCAATCGATACTCCAAATGTTGCCATGTACGCTGCAGCATATCCACATCAATTCGCTCAATAGCAGCTGTGATTCTTGCTTTTAAATCACCAATGTCTGTCACCCGCGTACATTTCTAAAAAACTTGTCAAAACGTAGTATCAGAAAAAACTTAATGATATTCTCTGTAAAATGGGACAACACCGGAATTTCTACACTTCATGGTTGACTTTTAATAACAGCCAAATATTGTACAGATAATTCTCGGACACCCTGTATATATACTATATGATGGATGAATTTCTCAATTAAATATGTGAAATAAATAAATGATGCAAATCCATAAGGAAAAAGGAAAGCGATTTCAAGGCTTTTCGTATATTCAGCAGTACACCTCGTCAGGGAATAACGAGGTGTACTGTTCAATAAACGAAAGGCCTTCGAATCGCTTTTTCCTTTTCCTTGTGGGTTTGCACCATATATATATATATATATATATATATATATATATATATATATTAGGGTGGAGTGAAACTTGATAAAAAGAATTATTTTGTTTATGCACACTGAAATTTTATTGTATTTTTGCCCACAGAAAATGGTAAAAGCAATAAAAAAAAAACCCGGCCCCTTTTTACCAAAATACAAAATGGTTATCATTAACTGGACATGGCAGGTCCAGAGGTAAAACCAAATATTTTGCAACAAAATGCTATAGGAATAACCCCCGTTAAAATCAAAAGTTGTCTAGTAGACTTAATTTTCAGCACAATTTGCCTTTTTTTTTTTTTTTTGGCGAAACTTGTATTAAAATTTTTGTCTGCCCTGGAATTAGTAGTACATATTAAAACTAAAAATTAAAAACTATAATACAAATTGAAAATAAAATAAAATGATCAATAAATGTTTCACATTTTTATTGTTTAATAATATGCAGAACACTACATAAAATTAGACAATACTTATTTTATTAGAAGAATTAGTGCTGCTTATGCTTATTAGCACCAAAAATTGAAAATAATAATATAAATTGAAAGTAAAGTGATTAATAAATGCTGCACATATTTATTGTTTACATGGTATACAGAACGTTGCATAGGACTAGACAATAATTAGTCCAAGAAGCTAAAAGCAAAATCCTTCTTGGTTTCTATCATAAGTTTCTATCTCTTGATTTTCTCCTTGTTTGCATACATAGGTTAAATCTTTAACATTGAAGTAACCTTTTATGTTAGAATGTTTGTCTGAAGCACATGCTTTGGGGTCTGTGCAAGCTATGCAATATAATGTAAACATTTTATCATCAGAAGCATCATCAATATCTTCTTGATTATCATCATCTTCATCCTCAACAGCTATATCTACATCAGGCATATTAGTGTCACTATTTGCAATGTTTTCCATTATATCACTTGGTACTGAAAATGAATCATCAGCATGCCTAGATCCTTCTTTTCCACCAATTTGAATGTAGATTTGATCAAATCATTGTTCAGGATTTCTTGTATTGATTTACACTTGCTTAAATGGGCTATGGAAATGTCAAATTTGTTGCTTTTGCTTTATTAGATTTGGATGCAACACTTGAACTTGAAGGCATATTTTGACTCTTCTCTTTATTAGCCACAACAGCTTGGTGAGTTTCTTTTGTTAGGCGCAAAATTGCATTCAATGTCTTCTGGATTTGGGAATTTTCAAATTCCTCTAAAGCAGTTTTGTTAGTCTGATGCGCAGATTCCTCACTTACCTTTTGTTTCTTAGGTGGAGGAGAAGCACTTTCTTCAGTCTGTGAAACATCTAGTGAAAAAGTTTCATTTTCTAGATTAGCAGTTGATGAAGTTGGTTCATTTTTCTGAGGTCTAGCACTAGCACATTTTGTGAACAAACTAAATGACTGCTTTGCCGTATCTCTTTGCTGCACTTCATCCTGGTATTTCTTTACTGTAATATCTAAGCTGTGGGCCCAAACTCTGGGACCTCTTGTATTGTAACAAATATTTTTTTTGGAAAATGTTCCTCCCAGTTTTGCTTCTTTGAATATTTGTTCTTGCATTGACCACAAAAGTAACCCCTTTTAACACCCTCACTTTTCTCTCCAACTTCATCAATATTAGGATCCATTATTGATTATTGACTACCTGAAAAAATACAAAATAAGTAAAAGTTAGTAAATATAGTATGGTAAAAGTGAGTAAAAGTAAGTAAATATAGTACAATGAAAGTAAGTAAAAGTAAGTGCTTTAAACTTAGTAAAAGTAAGGAAGAGTAAGTAAAAGTAGGTAAGTTAAAGTAAGTAAAAGTAAGTTTAAACTTAACTAAACTTTTCAATTCTAGAGTCATGGTGGATTACTTAAAACCGCACAAGTAATTATCTGGCCAATTTATCAAACCTGGCCGAGATCAATGGAACATAGTCCAATCCTGATAATTTTATATTAAAAAAATATACGTTTTAATAAAATTTTAATTATCAAAACATTGAAGCTTAACAAAAAAAAAAATAATTGTTAAATATGGAATTACCAACTAAACTTAAAATAACTAAATTTGTAATTTAAAAAAATTGGTTTGTACAAGAACGTATACGCAAAAAAAATGCATAACGTCTAGCGGATGAACAAAACCCAAACCCAAATTTACTTTTTCTCATGGTCAAATTTACTGGAGCAATGCTCCCAAGATCCCAGGAATCTGGAGTCATGGACAGGTTCTCATCTACAGTTCCACTTCTGATTGCACAAATAATCCTATATAGATATTTAATGGATTAAAAATCCACTAAAAACTTATATACAGGGTGTTTCACAACCGGTCTGCCATACTTTGGGGAGTGATTTGGGGGGATGATATCGAGTAAAAAGTTAATACAACATAGGTACTATTTCCAACTGTTGCGGAGCTACGGACGTTTTAAGATGTGCAAACAACAAATCCCTACTTGTGTGTAATTCGATAGATGGCAGCGCTGGTGGTAGTTTCGGTCAACGAAGTTACCACTACTAATCCTCAGTTTTTTTCTTTCAGTTGGTTCTGATCTGTGGCACGAGACACTGTGTTGCGCTAAGGTGAACAATAAAAATGAATCAACAATTTACACCCGCTGAATACGCTGATATCCATTTCATTTGTGGATTCTGTGATGGTAACAGCAGAGCGGCAGTTGAAGAATATCGAAGACGTTTTCCGAACCGCCAAATACCAAACAGGCAAGTGTTTAGTAACACACACCAGAGATTTAGGGAAACGGACAATTGTTCCACGTAACCAAGGACATGTAGTACTACGGCCCGTTGCTGTGGAGGGGCGCATACTGGACCTAGTACAACGTAGCCCAACTACCAGTGTTCGAAGGATTTCTAGACGAATTGCTGAATCCGCATCGCGTGTATGGCGAACCATACATGATGAGGGTTTGTATCCTTATCATTTGCAATGTGTAAAAGCTCTTCAACCGGATGATTACGATAAACGTGTTCAATTTTGCCAGTGGATGGTTATGCATTGCCAAATTCTTAATCGCATACTGTTTAGTAATGAAGCACAATTCATTCGGGATGGAATTAACAATATACGAAATTCCCACTTGTGGTCCGCCGATAATCCCCACAGTATCGTTGAAGGAAACTTTCAACATCGATTCTCGATGAATGTTTGGTGCGGTGTAATTGGAGATCAGCTAATTGGACCGTTCGTTTTGGAACAGCGATTAACTGCTGATATTTATCTGACCTTCCTGACGAACGAATTGCCGCTTTTGATGGAGGACGTACCCTTGGAGACAAAGCGCAGGATGTTCTTTCAGCACGATGGGGCGCCACCACATTTTGGTCATGTTACGGATTACTTGAATCAGCGGTACGGGAATCGTTGGATTGGGCGTGCTGGTCCAATATCGTGGCCCCCTAGATCTCCGGACCTAACCCCGTTAGAGTTCTTTTTATGGGGCTTTATGAAAGAGATGGTCTACAAGACCAAAGTACAAACGAGAGAGGAACTCGCGTCGGATTATGGATGCCACTGCTTACATACGAGAATACCCGAAATGATTCACTGGGTAGTGGACTCTTGTTTGGAACGAGCAAGGCTGTGCATTGAAAACCGAGGCGGACATTTTGAATGTAGCAATAAATACATCAGATTAATACGCTCGTTTATTTTTTTCCGTGCACCTTAAAACGTCCGTAGCTCCGCAACGGTTGGAAATAGCACCGATGTTGTATTAACTTTTTTACTCAATATCATCCTACAAATCACCCTCCAAAGTATGGCAGACCGGTTGTGAAACACCCTGTATATATATATATATATATATTTGGCAATCCTTAGCCATCACTTATAGGTTTACAACTGGATTTTGTTCACAAGTGAATATCCTTCCCAATAGCACCATTGAATGCCTTTGCCACAGATGTTGTACCACCTAACTTTTCAAAGAGATGCCTCAAGGACAGTTCATCTGTATATAACATACAACTGAACCAATGTAGTGACCTGCCAAGTGTTTCTGCTACATAATGAATTACACTACCCTTGTAAGCAGTGTTGGTACTGTACTAGGGCGGGTCATACTATGCATTTTTTTTAAATCAATGGAGAGGGGTGTTCATATGACATATTTTGGTGTATAGAACACAATTCTGAAGAAAATATTTAATTCTGATAACCCTAACCTACATCATTTTGCAGTTGATTATTATTAAATTGTTGATTATTTTACTATTGTAGTTACCCCACAATATGTCTTCTCACGTTTTCTATCATGGCTGCTCACGTTATCTCTCATAGAGCATTGTTCTAACTAATTCATATAAACACATATAATGTAATTCATATAATAATAATAATAATATTTAAATACTCAAATAAAAAGGTGTGCCATTCCACTTAATTGTAATTATCATACAGTTTGGTATATGAAATATTTTGACGGTTTTCTGGCGCGCATAAGGCCATTTTCTGAGCCACCTTTCTCAGAGGCTAGAATGTAACGTTTCAGAACATTCTAAAACGTTTTGTGAAATATTTGAAGTGACTCATGATTTATGAAGCTATTTTACCACCTCGGCTCGCAGTGAGGGGATAGATTTAGTGATTATCTACTGATATTTTTTTGTTACTGTTCACATGTGAGTATTATTCTGTTATATTTTAGAAAAAGCTATTTCTACGCATATTATAGTGATACATTGAGCAAAATTTAATTAACAACTTTGATTTGAGCTAAAATGAGGATCTGGAATTAGAGAGAAGTGGTGATGAAGATGAGTTTGTTCCTGAAGTTGAGCTCTTCCCTCAAACTGACCCTGAGCCAGCAGCTTCGGCAAAGGTACAGAAAAACTATGATGAGATTCAAAACATTGCCCTTGCTAGTGTAAGGTATGGCATAGGGCTGAGGTCAACTGCAGCGATAGCAACAGCAGCTCTGATTGACGCAGGAATCATCACAGAAGACAATACAAGTAAAGTGATTGATAAGAGCAAGGTCAAGAGAGCACAGGAGAAGTTGATGAGAGAGCTGGGGGAACAGTTCGAGAAGAAGTGCAGGGAGGAGGGGGGGATCTCTTGCATCCTCTTTGATGGGCGGATTGACCTGACCAATGTGATGATGGAAGCTGAGGGCAGTGACCAATCTTTTCCCGCAAAGATCAAGGAAGAACACTATAGTGTTGTTAGTGAGCCTGGCAGCTACTATCTGTTCCACTTTACCCCAGAGAAAGCAACTAAAGAGGAGTCACATGCGGAGAAGATTGCTAAGGTCCTGTTTTTCCTGGCTGAAAGAGGGGTTATGATAAGACCTTGTTGGCCATTGGAGGAGACTCAACAAATGTCAACACTGGTGTGAAAGCTGGAGTAATGCGGAAGCTGGAGCTGCACCTGGGGAGAAAGCTGGTCTGGTTGGTGTGCAACCTGCACACTGTTGAACTTCCCCTGCGCCATCTCATTGTTGACCTTGATGGCCCTACTCTGTCAGACAAAAAATTATCCGGGCCAATAGGAAAGCTCCTTGATTCTGCTACAGACTTTGATATCAATCCAAACTTCACCCGAATCTCTGTTGGCCCTCCACTGATCAAGCTTCCTGACAAGGTCATTCAAGATCTCTCAACTGATCAATACTATGGCTATAAAATTGTCTGTGCAGTCAGGGATGGAGTACTTCCTGCAGGGCTGGCTCTGTTAGAGATAGGACCAGTAAACCACAGCCGCTGGCTCACCACAGCGAACAGACTTCTCAGGCTCTGGGTGTCAAAGCACGGACTTAAAGGAAAGAACCTGAAGATTCTGCAATTCATTGTGGAATTCATCATGGAGTGTATTACCCATGTTGGTTTAACGTGAAGGTCAAGCACTCCTGGATCGAAGGGCCTAGGCACATCCTCTTTCAGCTGGACTGCCTCAAGTCCCAGAGAAAGGAGGTGCTGGATATTGTGATGCCAACTGTGAGAAGATCTGCTTGGTATGCCCACAGTGAAGTCATCCTCCAAACACTACTCTGCTCTGAGGATCAGAAGGAGAGGATTGAAGGGGTGGAGAGAATCCTGGCCATCAGGGGAGAGGGTGACCCGGACACTCAGCTGGGGGACTCCTCTGTTAGGAGCAGAAGGACACCTGACATCAATTGTGATGCTTCCAGCATCGGTGACTTGATCAGCTGGTCAGAAGGTGTGTCAGAGCCACCTCTCACCTGCTCTCTAAGCACCTCAGAGGTGAAAAACTTCATCATCACCCCCCATGGAGGTGCGCAACTGGCCTTGCCACACACAAAGCATTGAGAGGGTTGTTAAAATGGTGACTGAGGCTTCTGCTAAGTACTTCTCACAGGAAAAGAGGGATGGAGGGATCAGGGCTCAGGAGACCAGCAGGAAGCTGATGTCCAAGTCTGAGTCAAAGCAGGATTTGTGCAACCTGGCAAAGTTCAAGATGTCAGGAGAATGATCTCTGTAATTATATCCAGTGATATACATGCAGTTCACCTATTAATAAATATATGTAAAGTTGATTTGGCCTTGTCAATATAAATGATCTACCTTATATCTTTTAATATATTATAAAGGGGTTCAAAAGGGTAAAATTGGCAATTTAGAAATACAAAATGATGTAGGTTAGAGTTATCCTATCCAAAAAAGAAGCTCATATTTGAATTCCCCATGTAAAAACACATAATTTAGACACCCCTGATGGTAGGATTTCCTTCAGATTCATGTTGTCACCTGAGTACGACCCGCCCTAGTACTGTACTGTCTCGCATCCAGTGACCTTTATGTTATTCTCAATTTGTCTTTGTTTAATAACTGACGCTATAGAATTTGGTATATCTATAGTCATGCTGGAGGCTGGTGTCTCATGAGTAACATTCTCCACCTGGACTGGCCGCCAAACGCAATATGTACATACGCACGCTCACAGCAACACAAACAACCGAATATAGGGAAGGCAAAAAAAAAGTGATGAGGCATCTAAAAGTTATTACTATAAGATAAATTGTGATTTTAAGGTGGGGGGGGGGGTCATCTCTATAAAATTTGCTGTAGGATACTTAGTTTTGGTACTAGTCTTAACAAATCTGTTAAGTAGCAGCTATTTTGTATTTTTACAAAAATGGGGGATTTTTGAGTAATTTTAGAAAGTTTGAATTATTATTTTCATTTTTTCAACCATAAATACTGAATTTTAATGTGCTATTGCAAAATACTACTCTCGTTTCACCTATATATATATATATATATATATATATATATATATATATATATATATATATAATACCATTTGTTTGTGTAAAAACGATAAAACTAATTAATTCATTTGGTACCAACATCTGCTGTATGCTTTCAATTTGTGACCCGGTGTTATGGAGTCTTCCAATTCAAGTCAATATCATGTTTTCTATCTTATAGACGCTTTACAATCTCTCTCTCTCTCTCTCTCTCTACTCTACACACGCACACAAACACATTTCCACTTACACGTAAAAGAACGTTTCTATGAGTACTTGAACGTAAGTTAGGAGGACAGTTTGAATGTTTGGTCTTAATTAAAAAAATGTCTCGAGGAATCCGTTTCGGTGAAAAATGAGAATTTCTTTTAGTTTTTTGGTAATAAAAGAAATTATAATTATCTTTATTGTTCTTCTTCGTGTGAAGGAGTCGTTTCTCTTCATAAAAATTGTATTAAACCCTTTTTTGTTTTTAATATATTATTAATTTTTTTCTTTTCTGAGATGTGGAACGGAAAATTCAGGGCAGCATGCAGATGTGAGAGAGAGAGAGAGAGAGAGAGTTGACAAAAGTAAACCACGCCGATTGTGTTCAGAAATAAATGACAAAGCTCATTATTGGAATGCCAGAACGTGTGTCAGCTTTACATAATGCAAAGAAGAAAGAAACACCATTTGAAATATATTGATACATTAACTCGTTAACTGTGCGAGCGCCCAGTTACGAGTCGAGCCAAAAACACGGGCTGCGCAGAGAGAGATCTCAATTTAAAGTTTAAACCCGCGTATTTTCGGGGCTCCGCAGAACTGGTCAGAAGCGAGAGCCCGTGATATTACGGGCTGCGCAGCAAACGGGTTAATTTATTATCATTTATGGACTTTTATTATCAAATAAAAACTGGAAAATCGAAGGTGTCTATTTACTTTTATTAACTCTCTCTCTCTCCTTAAGTAATATATATATATATATATATATATATATATATATATATATATATATATATATACATATATATATAATATATATATATATATATATATATATATATATATATATATATATATATATACTGTATATAAGTTAGAGGGAAGCTAATTTAAAGTTAATTTATTTACTTTGTTTACATGGAAATTCAATTACTTGAGAGCCTTTCGTGTTATATTAAATTTACTATAATACTCGTATCACGAATATCTTCTGATGACGTTATTTGCAGTTCTTACTCGACCCCGAATATGACTGCTGATTTCACCTCATAAAAATTATATGAGTCAAAAGTAAAGGTGAACTAAAGTAGTTCGTTTTACTTTAATATTACTGCTATAATTGGGACATGAAAGAGAGTAGGCTAATATTTGAAGGTGTGGAAATATTTCTTGTTAATTCCTTTCCCTATTTCGTGACATGAATGGCATATATTATATATATATATATATATATCAGGGTGTCCCGTAAGTCTGGACCCATAGGGAAAAATAATAAAATTACAAAATAGTCCAAAAATTTATTACATAATCTGTTCAAAGTGTCCGCCGTTGTGTCGCACACATAGTTGAAGACGCAATCTCCACTGCGACAGCACTTTCTGAATCACAGTCGCAGAAATTTCTTGACACGCCTCCACAATGCGTGCTTTAAGGTGGAAAATGTTCTGAAGTTTGACCTCGTACACTTTGGCTTTCAAGTGGCCCCACAAATAAAACTCCAGCGGAGTAAGATCATAATAAAAAAATAATAAAAATAATAATAAAAATAATAAAAAAATATATTATAAATAAATTTTTGGACTATTTTGTAATTTTATTATTTTTCCCTATGGGTCCAGACTTACGGGACACCCTGTATATATATATATATATATATATAATTCCTTTAATAAACCTGTATTTCATGTAATTAGAGAGTATCGTACTTTTTAATGTATTAATTTTACGTCGCTTAGAGCAGGTTTTAAAGTTATTTTCTTTTAAAAAGAACATTTTAAATGTTGAATTTATTTTAAGACATTTATTTTTATAACTTAAAAAATAACTACCTTGAAATAAGGAAGTGCTGAAACCCTCTTCGCCTCATAAAAGACATCTGAACTTGAGTGTTAAAACGAGAGCTTCTTTATCTTTTTGAGCGAAAGGAGGGAGGATCGTAACTAATTCTCATATAAAATAATGGAAATGGTACAATTTGTAATAAGGAAAAGGATTTTAAATTAAAATGATTCAAAGCAAAAATTGCAAAGCGAAAGAAAGTATGCTTCAGATTTGAGAGGGAGACAGAACAATGTGACATTCATTGAATTTAGACCGTTTATGCACTTATTACGAGAGCCGTTGCGTGATATATATATATATATATATATATATATATATATATATATATATATATTATAATATATATTGTAACCTCTCAACAGTTCCGTGCGTTGGTCTCTTCACATGAGGGTCAAAATGGTGATCCCATCTCTTGTACTGGGTTGGTGGAGGAGCGAGTTGCTCTCTTGCGACCTCCATCGCATATAGCTGGACATACCCGGCTTATCTGGTACTGTCCTGAACCAGGCATCTAGTCTTCTTTTGAAAATTTCAAATTTGACGTCTGTGACGTTCCTGAGGTTCTTTGAAAGCTAGTTAAAAAGTCATGGCCCCCTGGCAACCAAGCTATTTTCCTTCAGTGTTAAGGGTGTCGCTTGTTGGGCTTTTAGTTTGGGAACAATACACATCCTACCTTTTCTATTTTCCAGTGTTGTTTGGATGTTAATTGGGTTTAATTTGAGGTTAAGTACCAAATTTTCGATCATTTTCCATATGTAAATTATGGTGTATTTCTCTCTTCTTTCCAGCTAATACAAATTTAATTTACGTCTTTTCCAGTTGCAGTAGTTGAGTTCTTTGCAGCCATCAGTCTTGGCTGTGAAATTTCTTTGAATTTCTTCTAGTTTATTAATTTCTTCCATATTATATGGGGACTGCAAGACTGAGCAGTATTCAAGTTATGGTATGATCAGTGTTTACAGCAGGGAACCATTACTTTCTTGTCATTTCTTTTAAAGGTTCTCAGTACCTGTCCTGCGACTTTTTTTGTCTTGTTTATCGCTATCTGATTTTGTGGCTTATATTTCGCATCGTCGGTTATTATAATCCCTAAATCTATTGCTTTCTTGCTTCTCTGAATTTCCTGTCTATCTGGGGCATAATATATTGTTTGTTGTAGCTCCTCATTCCTTCCATATCCCAAGAGTTGAAATTTCTCGGTGTTGAACCTCATGTTGTCTTCTGACCATTTGTATATTCTGTTTGTGTCCCTCTGTAGGGCCTCCACCTCTTCTGCATCACTGATTTTTCTGCTGATTTTTGTATTGTCAGCAAAGGATGTTACTATACTGTTGTTGGTTAGTTCATTGTCTATGTCTGTTAGCATGATAATGAATCTGATGATGATGTACCTTGGATTTTTACTATCTGCAGACGTTCTCTGAAGAAATTGTAGATCCATTTTCCCAGTTTGCTTGTTATTCCCATATGTTTCATTTTATGTGCTATGATACCATAATTACATGTGTGGAACGCTTTAGCAAAATCCTTGTAGATGACATCGTACTTTTTATTGCTTTCAAGTGTGTTTATGATATTGTTATGTTGCTGTTCTAGTTGTGATAGACATGATCTTCCTCATTGGAATCCGTGCTGATTCTCACTGAATCTTTCCCGTGTCTCCAAGAAGTCGTAAATTTTCTCTGAAACTATTCTTTCAAATATTTTGGTGAGATGGAACGTCAGTGACGCTGATCTGTGGTTCTTTGTTTGAGATCTATCCCCTCCTTTATATATAGGGACAATCCCTTTATATATATATATATATATATATATATATATATATATATATATATATATATATATATATATATATATATATATATATATATATTATATATATATATATATATATATACACAGCAGGGGTGTTCAAACTTATGCACGCGATCGGTCACATTTGCCATTTCGGTGTGCCCGCGAGTAGCCCCCAGATAAGATTTTAGAGACCGGTTAATAGGAAGAATATTGCAATTAAAACCAGATAATAATATTTTTTGTTTTATGTATTTTTTATCATAATATTTTTTGTGTGTGCCCGCCTGTGCTCCAGCATTTCGAAAATGTGCCAGCCTTGCGAAAAAGTTTGAGCACCCCTGATATACAGTATATATATATATATATATATGTGTGTGGTGTGTGTAATTTTTGCGTTTTTGTTTTTGTTTGTTTTTTTACCATATCTAATAGGATATCCGTTTACATAGAAAATAAATATGTTTCAATAAATTACTGTTTATATGTTGCAAAAACATATGAAACATATATTTTAAGTACACAAACTCTACTTCTTTTTATTTAACGTAGACCTACAGGCTAAGACATCGACCAAATAACTTTTTTCAGTTTTTTTTTATATTTCAAACCAAAAATATATATAAGTATACGGCCAATAAAATAATTGTTAAGTGTTATAAATGTTAAATGCGCCTCGGTGGTGTAGTGGTTAGCGTCGCTGACTACGAATCCATCGGCCCCGGGTTCGAGACCCGACGGCAGCCGGCGCGCAGCAAAACCCAGCTGTTCATCCTTCCACAGAATAAAGAAAGTGGTTGGTAGATAAATGGGTATCCTAAGTGGCCTAGTGGTTAAGACGCTGGGCTGCTGATGGGGCGTGGTTCGGATTCCACGTTAAACTGTAGGTCTAAGGTGGAGTGAAAAGCTTGACCTTCGTCAGAGTGAACAATTCGGGCGGAAGCTAACCAACGGTTATATATATATAAAACCAAAAACAAAATATCTGGAATGCCCTTGGCCCTAGAGCGGTGTTTCTCAACCTTTTTCGAGCTGGCAACCCCCTTTTGACATAAAAAAATTCGCGACCCCACTTCCCTAAATGACGATGCAGCACAAACTTCAGCCGCAAATAGAAGCTTCCCAACTATTTCCCATGTAACGATGGAAAGTTCCTAAGCAGTGGATACTTATTACTTAATCCGTTCAGTGAAAGAGTGGTAGAGTCTGTGGAACTCGCAGGAAACATAAACATAAATGGATTGAACTTTCTTCTGCAGTTGTCATTTTCGTCAGAAGAATTGTATACATTTTGGATAACACGGACGAGTGAGTATCCAGAACTGGTGTCTGAAGCAGTGAAAGTTTTAATTCCATTTGCAGCCTCCTATTTATGCGAATTCGGCTTCTCATCAACGGTTGCAATTGAAACAAAGCAATGAAATTGACTGTCTTTGTGCTACTGTGTTTAGTCTATTTCAGCCGAATATAAGATTAACTAATGCAAAGCAAGCACAGTATCTCATTGAAAGACATAGACTAACAGTTTCATATGGCGATTACGACTGTTACGACTAACAGGAAAGAAAATAATTTCAACTGCAAAAATGTAACATTCACGAATTTCTCACTTAAAAAAAAAATTTGATTCCATAGTCTAATTTTTTATGTTTCTATAATTTTCGCTGTAAAAATATAAACTTCAATTTTCCATATAGGCTGATTTTTTGCTTAAGCACAGGGCTCACCAAGCTGAGCACCTTCCGTAACCTCAAAATTGAGAAACATTGCTGGATATCTAATACACTATTTTGAACTCTTCTTTTTAATATAATTAGTAGTAATCAGGGGCATGAAAATATGCCATTCTGATTTTTTGATAGAGTTCTGCCAGATACCTGGGTTTGTTATAATACACAGTTGTTTTAACATAACCCCATAGAAAAGTTCAAAGAGGCTAAGTCGAGTGATCTAGGTGGCCTATCCAGAGCTGAAACATATGAACATGAACGAGATTCACCAAAAGTTAACGTTTTGTGTGCTATGTCACTGGATTACATAATCGGTTCATTTTTCTTTGACGATCATATCGTGAGTGGAACAAACTATACTTAATATACTACGTACATTTTATTTCTTTCTCAACTAAGGGCTATTGGAGTTGACATGATAAGTGTAATTGTTCAGCAGATTGGGCGACTTCCCACAATGCCGTTGCTGTTCGCAACTTTCTTGACACAACCTTTCCTCAGCGGCTGGATAGGCCGTGATGGACCGATAGCATGGCCACCTCAATCACCTTAACCTCTTTGGATTTTTATCTGTGAGGGTTTGTTAAAACACTTGTGCATAGTGACAAACCCAGTAGTCTAGCAGAACTTGTTTATGAAACAGAGGTCATTAGATTTTCACAAGAGCATCTTCCTAATGATCTAATGGGGTTCGAACATCGAATACTCATTATAGTGTCAAATGATGGTCATCTTATGAAAATGTTCGAAACTTGGACAGCTTGGAGATGTAAACAATCATATATATTGAATACATAGTGATTAATAAGAAAAAATACCATTATTTTTGCACCCTTATTTCTTGAACATTTTGTACACCAGTAAGAGTTAATTCAATACGAAGATATGTCGAAAGGTTTTATTACATTATTTAATTACTTCAGGTTTATATTTTAAATAAACCTACTTATGATCGACATTGAAGGAAAAAAAATGACTAGGTCGTTTTATTTTGTAAGAAAAAAAAAGAAGACCCAATCTAACAAAGGATAAACGTACGAAAACTTTTGCATTTTAACTTTTTTTCATTTTCCTCAAATTCTCTGGTGTTTTACATGATATGTTGTAGTTAAACTAATTTTTTTATTTGTTAACTTTTTCCAAACGAACGATAAACTTTTCATAACTATCCTATGCATGGTATAAAAGATAAAGACGAATATAACAGAAATATTTCATTAGCGCCATTATATAGGGTGAACCAAATGTAGGTGGACAGTAAATGATAACGTTTATTTTGAGAATACATATTTAATTTTTTTGTATACTATAATACAAAATAAAATTTAAATAAATTTAGTTATAATATTTAATATAATAAAAACAAAACACCATAGTTATAATGAACACCATAGTTATAATATAATATAACACAAACCGTATTCAACCTACTGTCCACCTACCTTTGGTTCACCGTGTATATACGGTGAACCAAAAGTAGGTGGACAGTAGGTTGAATACGGTTTGTGTTATATTATATTATAACTATGGTGTTCATTATAACTATGGTGTTTGTGTTATATTATATTAAATATTATAACTAAATTTATTTAAATTTTATTTTGTATTATAGTATACAAAAAAATTAAATATGTATTCTCAAAATAAACGTTATCATTTACTGCACCTACATTTGGTTCACCCTATATACACACAGTGTGTGTATATATAATATATATTATAATATATATATATATATATATATATATATATATATACACACATTTGGTAGCATTTAATTTAAGATTATTTTATGGGCTTAAATTAAGTCCCATTGGGAGGAGGAGGAGGAGGAGGAGGAAGGTTTCGTTTTTGGAGGTCTCAATGAAGATACTCCCAAACGTGTTCAGTAACGTTCATGAGATAGAAGACCCATTCCTATTGTCGTTTCCTTTCCGTTATGATGTTGGATATGTGACCTTTGGCACAATCTTTTTGCAGCTAGCACATGCGTTGCAAGTGGGAAGAAATTATTTGGTTTGTAGACTTAAGGGGCTCGTCGCTGAATACCATGCAGGGCAGTTTTCCTAGTGCTCCACACCGCCGCCCATACTATTACTCTAAAAGCATCGTGTGCAACTGTAGATTGCAAACAGGATTCATGAAATACTTAATTAGGCGAGCAGCCAACCCTGATAACAGGCCATATTTTTTTAGTTTAATACCCCACTCGTACAGAAATGTACAACATATCCTAAAATGATCTGCACCATCTGGACATATAAGTTTGGCATGTTGTCTTCCATTCTGAGTGTGCTAATACAGTAAAATCAGCCATTAACTTCAGCTATGTACAGGTACTCGTGTATTCATGTTTTCAATTCACACATTACAACTGAAATCTTTGAAGACACAATGAACAGTGAAGACAGGGTTTATTTCTCATAAAGTTATACATTTTCTGAAAGCTCTAGTGCTACTCACTAATTTCGAGTACAATAATTCAGGTATTTTGATACTCCAAGCATTAATGCACTATGTTGAACAAAATGAATGCCATATTAAAATGTTGAATCACCAGAGAAAGTACTGTGCCTACATAGGTCAATAATGGAGACCTCTGTTCGCATGATGCCAACAGAAAGGTTTATCGTTCAGTTATGAAAAACAGGCAAATGTTGGCATGATTACAATACATATATAATAGTGTTGCATTTGAAAATAAATAAAGTTTGAATTGTTAACTGTGTAAAAGGACCGATATTGAAATTTGAAGAACGTCAATTTTGTAAAACAAAAATTAAGTTATTATACGTATATCGTATAACACAAAATCAACTAAATCAACTAAAATCAATTAAACCAACTAAATTTTAACAATTCTTATCTTTATGAAGCAACCTACTAAATAACTTTAAAGCAGAAATCATTACTTAAAAATGGAATCTTTCCACTAAAAGTCTCAACTCGTTTTTCAATTACAAAACTGCATGTAAGTCAGTGCATACTGTATTCGGTGACTCCCGCAATATCAATTCAATGCGTTATTAGCAGTCTACCCCATACTGGGGAATAACTCACGTTGTAACAGCATATATGAAACACATTAATAAATTATTAATGCACAATGCTATAATAGGGTTATTCATCTAGTTCATCCAGCGGTGGTTTGTGTCTTTGTGATGGGTTTACTGTATTCATTCATGCAGTCCTCAGTAGCCTTGCAGACGCATTCCTCTGTGCATGCCATATCATTCGTTGCACAACTGCAGTTCTTACTACATTGTCTGCGTCCACGGCATGAGCACAGAAGCTCATCTAATACTTCTGCAGTTGTTGGTCCATCAAATAACTTCAACTTTAATTCATCACCCTCTCTTTGCCACTCATTTCCATCTGGTGAAGACATATCTGGTTTAGCAACGTGAGCCAACATCCAAATGCGGGTCTGAAATGATGCTTTCTTAAAGTGTTAAAGAAAGCTAGGTTCTGATGGGGTAGTTTGTGTAATGGTACATTCTTGTCAGCAAGGCGGACTCTCAGAAGACTCAAGTCATTATGTTCTTCTTTATATACATCCTTTGGATCGTATAGAGCAGCAACAAACTGTCGGGCTGCATGTTCGGCCTCAGCTGTGTTGTCACCTGACATAGATGTCCTCGTGCTAGCTGTGCATTATTTTCTCAGATGCAAAGTACATCATCTTTCTGGGTAGAAACAGGAAAGGTGACCGCTACTGCTGATCTCCGTCATATTCCTGTTCACGGCATATGCAATGAATTAAGTCCTCTGTCAGTACCCAAACTACCAAGGAGTGGAATCGAACCTTTCTTCTCCAATGACTCCATGGTTTTCCACATTTTCTTTTTTCCTATGCCATAGAATGATGAGACGCTATCACATTCTGTCAAAGCATGCATGGCGGAAAGTAGACTAGGAACCACAAGACTTAATTCATTGCATATGCTGTGAGCAGGAATATGACGATGGAGATCAGCAGTAGCGGTCACCTTTCCTGTTTCTACCCAGAAAGATGATGTACTTTGCATCTGAGAAAATAATGCACAGCTAGCACGAGGACATCTATGTCAGGTGACTTGACAACTATGCTTCCTTGGATATTGGCAGCAGAAAATTCCTCATCTGCCTTCATAGCATGGAAAAGCATCCTTGTATCTGCCTCTTCATGTGAGCAAAACAGATCTTCCGTTGGTGTCGCCTTGGCTAGAAATACAGACCGCTTTTTCTCCATCACTGAACCTGCCTGCAAGGTAGATCTTATGCTCGTGGTGTGCAGCAAGTTCTGCTGTTCTTGGTGCATGTTCAGTTATGTAGCTAGTTGCACAAGAAGTTAGTCAATGCTGCTTTATTCGATGAGAGAGCCATGAACTTCTGCCATGGCGGAAGTGGGCGTCGGACATCACCTGATATTGCTTGGCTCCACCTGCTCCGTTCTTCAACTTTGATTGAAGAACGTGTTGGCTTTATGTGTTGGCTTTATGAGTTGGCTTTATAGTGTTGGCTTTATGTGTACAAGTCAACAGCCGAGTCATGTATCTGTTGACAAGCTCGCCAAATGTAGATGTGTTGCTGCTGCCTGTCATTGATTGTAGTTCAGCCATGGCATCTCTGATGTAGACACAGGTTGCACTATCAGTAGCTGTTGGAATAGGACCAACCTCTACCTTGTTCTCCAATATGTGTGTCAACTCAGCCATGTGTTTTTCTCATTGCACCATCTTCATGAAACAAGCATGTTGGAATGGATATGACTGGCGGCCTCAATACATGGATCATTGTTATGTCTGGCCGTGCCTGTAAGATTTTAAGTGCTCTACAAACATTTCAGCACTGATATTAACCAGCTTTTTCTTGCCTTGGATCAATACATGCATAGTTTTCGTCATGTCAGTGAAGGTCTTATTTTTGGATCTAGTCAGAGGACTGTAGAAGTTACGATTACCTCCAGTGGACAAGGTACTCCCATTAAATTCGTACATTTCCTTCTCACCAGCATCGATGGCAGATAATAGCGACTGTACATCTTGGTCAGCAATGACTCCACTGGAAATGTTCAACAGTTTCCCATCTGGGTGGACATCTGGCTGAAATGGATTGGTCGTATTGTTTTCAAGATGGTTGATCATATTCTTTACATCATCATCATCATCTCACTTGAGAGCAGAGGGTTTTGCTTGCTCATGTATAGAACATTCTTCAGAAGCTATTCCAGTACGTTCTTTCATACTGTGGGCATATTCGCCTAGTGACGTTCTAGTGAGCATCCAGCGGAGAAGGGCTGGTTCCTTTCGTGTGAGCCCAACAACACCCCCATTACTCTTGGCATCTCGTATCAGTTGATTCAGTACCTATGTCACTCCAAATGCCATTGAAACGACCTGGTCTCAGACGAACTGCAAACTCGCTATCATTGAATGCTTGAGAGACATCTTCAGGAAGTTCCATCATATCAAGGAGATAAATGGGTACCCATCGTGCATAATTAGTACGGTTTGCAGCGAAGAAGTATGGCGTCATTGCAAGTTGTGAGGACAGATGTAATGACCAGTTACCTTCACGTTCACTGCGTATGTAGTTCAATAGTATTTGAACTGCATCCAGCAACATTGACCAATATTTAAATTCTTGATTACCGCCATTCTGAATCGCTTCATAGGTATCCCCAATCTGTTGCCACACCTCATCTGGGATATGTCTTTGTTGGTCGGCATCACACCACTTCACAAATTCTGTCAAGGACAGCTGCATCAGTGCCTCACATGAAAGGGTTAGACCACGGACAGATCTGTGAAATTGCTTCCCAGCAAGCATCATATCAGCTGTGTTTGGGGCATAAGTCCCACTATCCACTAGCAGATCCCTCAGTCCACCACTTCCCCATAGTTTTTCAATGGCAGCAATGAAGCAGCATGCTCTATGGAATCCACTAAGGCGAATTACATGGTGGGAAAGTCGTCTGGTTTGCTCCATTTCACCTGTTGGGCCACTGCATAGAGCTGTTGGTCCATAGTTTGGACTGTACTGAGTTGTCCCATTGTTTTTGTCATTTCTTGACTTCTGATCATTGTTGTGTAGACAGTTGACGGATCGGCAGACTTTGCACCTATAATTGGACATAAGTAGCAACTGTGCGAGTGAGTTGCATTTTTGTCATCGATGCATTGTATCCAGTCCAGAAGGGAACTTTTTCAGTTGTACTGTAGTCATTACGTGGAGGAACAGAAAGATTACCACGCGGAATCGCTCTCAGAAACATCCAAGCAAGATCCGCTACCTGCATGTCTGACCCAGCAATATGTAGTGATTTCACATTGATCTTCGCATCATCACGGTGAGGTGGCTCTGGTCGTTTCCTGGGCTTTTCATAATGCAGTACATTTTTCAATGCCTTGGCATCATTACAGTCGAGAGACAATGACTTTTCTTGGTCAATCTTCACTCTGTCGACCAGGCCAGTCCCAACTGTATCAATAGCCTGTTCCTGAAATACAACACGGGCCATGGAATGAAATGTTCCCTTTCCATCAATGGTTGGACAGTTGATATCAATATTGTCGTCACCTTCTTGAATCAGCTTTCCTCCATGTTATCCTGAGACTAAGCCATGTGGTATGTATATGCGATCTTGCATTCTTTTAAGCTCATCTTTTCTTAGGGCAGTTGAAAAACGTCGAAGATGATCATAGTTTATGGTGAAACCATGGACATAGAGAGTGTCTATTATATCTCGTTTTCCATGATCATGATGGAGTTGCGCTGCAAGTCCTAGATGAAGGGGGGTTATAATATTACTGTCACTGCTATGAATAACACTTTCTGCAAGAGCTAAGACTCTACGTTGTAATTTTTCTGGTGGCTGGTAATTTGAATCACACGATTCAAATGCCTCTTTGCTCAGCAACCAGAGAAACGCCTTCTGTAAAAGTGCTGGAACAAATTCTTCAGATGTTTTCAGGCCGATTTCAGCAGCTGTGTAGTACTCAGTTGGCTTGCTATTTCTTGTCTAAGCATACCAATGGCAGAATGAAGTAAGTTTTCTGAATTCACTGGAACATTTGATTGTTCTTCAGCAGAACCAAGTGACACTGCTACTAACAACAATGCTTGACTTGGACTGTCCTTGCTGGGCATGAATAACAATGTTATCACCATAATGCTTCATGAGACGGCACTGAAGTTTTTCTGCACGGTATGCTTAGGTATCAATGTGGTCCGGTAACAGCTGTTGGAATTTGTCTAGCAGGGATTCAACTTATAAGCTTTTCCTTGTAGATTAACATCTGTTTCTCATACTAGTGCCATAAATGCCTTCTCGTATATGTTCTTTCCTTCTTCCATTTTCCTTGAAGCACTGATGTTATGCTTGTATAGCTTGCCATGCAGGATTTGTGGTAAACAGCATCAGCTGTTACGAGGTCTTCTCCTTCAATTTTGGCAAGCATAGAAATGTCCTTCCGAGCTTGTGCTGCTTGATAGAGATTACTCTGACACGTAGTTGTTTGTACCTTATGTATGCTGTCCCTCTTTCCCGCGTTGCATATTAAACACATTGAGAAATCTGTAAGCTTAGATGTTTGAGCTCGTGTGCGAACACTTTGTTCTTCAGTACCATGTGATGCAGAATCATGCGTGCTACATTTTGTACTAACATGAGAAATGTTTTACTTACTTGTAAATGATTGATAACAGCTACGATGATATGTAACAGACATTGTATGTAATTTTGTAAGGTTATCAAACTCAGATTCAAGTTTTTGTAAAAGGTCATCCTGCCGTAACAATTATGTTGACAATAATGGTTCAGTACTCACTTTTGTGGGTACAACCAGTTTTTCTTTGCGACTCTGCTGACATATAACGCATTTCTCCCAATTTGTTGACAGCCTCTTTTTCTTCGCCTGTACAAACTTTAATGGACTTGAGTCAGGTTCTGCCATGCCTTGATATAGAATAGATGATCGTCTGAAATAAAAATAACAATAATTAAACTGTGGTTTTCAACAATACCACACATTTGCACAATATTTGTCACAGCATACATTTGTTTTATTCTAATATTGTGATAATAAAAGGAGGAAGTAAATTTAAAACTGGGTCTAACCTATAACAATACATGATTGTATTACGTTTTACTATAATGTGATAATTCAAGTGTGTATCTAGATAGTAAACGCTTATAATAAACAGTATAGGTTGATTAGTTAACAGTATTCCAGTTCGAAACTAAAACAAATTATCATCTGGATAAAGTTTCAGGTATTTTCTTGGTGTTTGTTTATATTGGCGTTTCCATGGCAACCGCACATCAAAAACTGAGGACAACTTAAAAATGTGTTCACTGAACACTAAGGCCTAATAAAAAACATATTAGAACTTTCTGTACAAGGGGGGAATTAAAATTGTTTAAATCGCGGTCTGGCCGCTCGCCTAAATGGTCAGTTCTCCCTGTTCCTGCGTATCCATCAGACGAGTTTAGAAAATTAAATTTTGTCCAAGTGCAGAACAGGCCTCCAAAATGCTACAGGTATCCTCATCGTGATCCACGTCAATCTTCACTTAACATCAATAGCTGTACGTATAAGTTTAACCAGGCCACATCTCTTTTGTAGCACAGTTTGTGCCTGTGACTAAGCTATTCGTTGTGACAGTGCCATTACTCGCGATGTCTGCACCATTGGGTGGGCTGAACCTCACTTGGCGAACAATGATTGTTTGTACGTGTCCTGTAATCTTGAAATTTAATGCATCTTGTTTGCCTACGAAAATGTGAAAATTTGCGATGATATCAACCGCTGCTACCTTTTGAGCTTTCTCCCTTTCACTCCAACTACAGTGAGATTGTCCAATTATGCGAGGATTGGTTAAGCGTATCACGAACATCATCTGCACGAAGTTTGTTTCCTGATCTAACAGATACTATTTTTATGCAGGAAAGAGGGGCAAATCAGTTGACATGTTTGTAACTTTAACATAGGCTTCACATGTAAAATCGGCTATTCCAATAATTTTTTGAGGTATTCATACTGTTCGGACATATATACGTATGTACAGGGTGGGCACAAAATCCCTACAAATAGCAAATAACAGAATAACTCTAAACAACGAAACAAAAATTATTTAGATAAATTTTCAAAAAAGAAAAAAGAAAAAAAAATTTTAATCAACTGTAATTAGGGATCCAAAATATGAGCCCAAGAGCGTAAGATGAAAAAGCTGCCTCAGTGATATATAGTTAAAAAACCAAATTTCCAAATTTAAGAAGTCTGGATTAAATTATGAAAATTCCCTTTTGCGTGATGAAGTTTATGACGGATTGACGGATTTCAACTTCCTTGAAGACTGAAACGAGGTAAGAGGAAGAGACGTTTGAAGAACGAAACTTCATTCAAAAGAGAACGAGTAAGAAACGGTTAAAGGAGAAGCAGAAGGTAAAGAGAAATTCCATTATAGTCCTGCGTATAATTAATAACTCAAATGCGAAAGTAAGTGCACGATCGAAGACATTCAACTTGATTATACGAGTATATACCTTCCAAACTGTCAGGTGTTTCTTGCGATGATTTCTCATTTCACAAAGGTCAGGCTTCGTGAAGTAGAGACTTGGTTTCTGGTGCTCTCCACTTCACGCCGAGTACTTTCGGCTCATCTGGAATTGTTTTGAGCTATGCTCTAGTCTTGTTTTAAAGATTTCCGCCACAACACCAGTCGGGTTCCGTATTTCCTCGGGCAGCTGGATCACCATTGGGAAAAAGTTATCATCTCAACCTCAGGGATCCAGGGTTACCTTTCATGACAAGGCTGGGGGTATACGGTATAGCGGGGACTGCAGCAATTTAGCGAGTACAAATTGAGCGACTTGACGCATTGAGCGGTTAGGCTAACTGAGCGAGTGCAAACTGAGCGCAAACTGACGCAAAAATAATAAACATTCACCTTGTAAAAAATATTTATTTAAAACAGATACACTTAATTAAAAATGTATATTTATTCAAAACAGATTTAAAAATATAATAGGTTAAGCCGTGAATTATTTATGTAATTCCAAATTGTAGGAAACATTACGCAGAAAGTCGAGAATATTTTCATCATTATCACCTTCGATCAGACGTTGCAAGCGAACGTTTACTTGTTCATATTTCTTATAGGATTAATTCCTATTTAACCGTCGGAAACTCAAATCGGAAACTCAGTCCGAGTGGGACGTCATCTAGGCCTAGGTTAGGTTAGGGGTACTACTTACCTTTCCGGGTCCCAAATTCATTATGGGGTACCCATGCCCGGTTAGGTTAATTGAATACCCGGTTAGGTCAACTGTATGCCCTTGACAATTGGTTAGGTTAAGTTGTGAAGTTTGCGCTCAGTTTGCACTCGCTCAGTTAGCCTAATCGCTCAATTTCCCTCGCTCAAAGTGCACTCGCTCAATGTTTACTCGCTCAATTGTCGCACAATCGGTATAGCGAGGGCAAATGATTTTCGGGTTAAACCCATAAACGGCCGGTTTCACTGTTTTTTTTTCTCAGATGACAGTAGTTGTTTCCTTTGCATTTTTCATCTCTGATCACGAAAATGATAACAAAATTTTGCTATCACGTCAGATTTTCCAGAAATTTGGGGCTCAGTTCTTGACTAAATTTGCATGTAGAATGATAAACTGAACAAATTAAAACTGCATCTACCCCAAAACTGAGAATATCCCAGTAGAAAGTGTTTTAGCTAATGTTGGATGATGTAATTTCTGCTCCTGACACGTTCAACCTGTCGTAACATGTCAATTTTCCTTCTGTGTTATCTGTCATAGAGGGCTACTTGCAGTTATGAGTCATTCAGTCTGCTGCAAACTGCTTCATGGTGCGGATCTGTTCATGTGCAGTGAAGTTTGACTTTATAGTTTTCCATTTGCTTATTCATTTAATTGTGGATATGTTACACAAAATAGTACTTTGAAGTAAAAAAAAGGATAATTTGAAATGTCGGGTAACTGTGTGAACAATTCTAACAGTTTTTGTTATGTGTGCAGTGATTACGTGATACAAGATCACAAAGGAAATATTACTCCTTTAATTAAAAAACTTATGAGCAAACTTCGACTGAAAAATCGGGGATTAAGATAAAGTTTGGGCTCCCCATATATGTTGTCCGCGTTGTGCTGTGACCCTTAGGGGTTGGTTAAAAGGTATGAGTAGCTCTATACCATTCGCAGTCCCCATGATTTGGAAAGAACAAAAGGATCACTTCAAAGATTGTTATTTTTGTTTAACTAAGGTCAGTCGTTTTTCCTCAGAAAAATAAGAAGAAAATTGAATACCTGAATCTTCTTTTCGCAATGCGCGCAGTAGTACATTGTGAAACTCTACCAGTTCCTAAGCCCCCTGGATCGTGGAGCTTAGATGATGATGAAAATGCTGAAAATGAGCCTATGGAATTGTCAGACAAGGATGAAGAGTATCGACAAACTCAAGAAAAAGAGCCTGACTTGGTAACTCAACCCGAGCTTAATGATCTGGTTCGAGATTTGAATTTATCGAAAAATCAAGCAGAACTTTTAGGTTTCCAGACTACAAGGCTGGAACTTGCTTGCAAATGATACCAGCATATCCGTTTTCTCAAACGCCAAAAAAAATATATAAAAATTCTTTTCTATGAATGACGATCTTTCTTTTTTGTAATGATATTGCTAGTTTGATGATGGCCCTAGAAGGCGAGCATAAACCTTTGGAATGGCACCTTTTCATCGATTCGTCAAAACTTAGTTTGAAGGCTGTCTTGTTGCATACTAGAAATGTCTATCTTTCAGTTTCTATTGAACATGCTGTCCACATGAAAGAGTCGTATGAAAATATGGAATTTCTCCCGAATAAAATAAATTACAAAAGATACAACTGACATATCTGTGGTGATCTCAAAGTCATTGGGCTGCTTCTTGGTTTACAGCTTGGATATACAAAATATTGCTTTTTTTTGTGAATGGGACAGCAGAGCAAAGAATTCTCATTATGTCAAGAACTGGCCACCTCGTCAATCTTTCGCTCATGGACAAAAAATGTTGCGTGTCATAAATTGGTGGATCCTCCAAAAGTTTACTTACCACCTTTACACATAAAAGTAAGATTGTTGAAAAATTTTGTTAAGGCAATGGACAGAGCAGATGTATTTCATTACTTGAAACAAAAATTTCATCTGATTAGTAATGCCAAAATAAAAGAGGGAATTTTCGTTGGTCCACAAATAAATGAGTTAATGAAAGATGGTGCCTTTGATGAAGTTCTGAATGAATCTGAAAAAACAGCTTGGAATGCTTTTAAAGCAGTGACCCAGAATTCCTTTGGCAACGAAAAATCGCCTATGCAGAATTGGTTGATGAACTTCTCCAAGCTTACAGATCATTGGAATGTAATAGGAGTTTAAAAATTCATTTTTTTGCATTTGCACTTGGATTTTTTCCGCCAAACCTGGGAGACGTCAGCGATGAACATGAAGAGCGATTTCATCAGGACATTTCTGCGATGAAGAAACGATACCAGGGCAAATGGAAACCGAACATGCTGGCTGGTTAGGCCGGACGCTAATAAGGGAAAGCCTCAGATGTTAATTACAAGCGAAAATCATCAAGAAAAACATTTTAATTAAAAAAAATAAACATTTTAATATTGTCCTTGTGTATAGATTATTCTATTATATTCGAATACAAAAAAGTTATTTTCTCAAAAACCTGACGTGATAGCAAAATTTCGTGGTCATTTTCGTAATGAGCGTGCAAAAATCTATCAGAATCACCAGATTTCATTTGAGAGAAAAAGGAAAAGCTCAAATTTGTTGAACAGTGTTTTTATCCCCAATTGATTTTTAAGCAAATCGGGTTTTATAAAATATAGGGTGATTACAAATTTATGATCTTCCTGATTTTAAACATTTATTATATTATGAAAAAACTAACAAAGCTACAGCCAAAAACAAGATATACAAATAAAGAAGAACTCGAAAAGTTTTATTTACAAGCTATTAAATTTCAATATGAGCTCCTTTTGTGGCTCTGCAGATATCAAAGCGGTATTCTTTTTTTTCCTCCATACATTTCATTTTTGACATAGCTCCAGAGAAAGAAGTGAAGGGGGGTTAGATCGGGCGAACGAGCCGGCCAAAGAATGGGACCCCCACACCCGATCCAACGCTCGGGCAATTGTTCATTCAGGAATGTTGTAACCTCATTGTCGAAATGGGGTGGTGCACCATGCTGCTGAAACCACATATCAGCTTTGTCCTCTAGCAGCTGCGGCATCAGCATATCACGGTAAATGGTACCGTTAATTGTTTGTTCAGCAAAGAAGAATGGACCGTACAGTTTCTCAGCGGTTCTCTGACGTGTTCAATATTACAAATAAAAATCCCATGAAGTATTCTTTACTTGTATATCTTGCTTTTCGCTGTAGCTTTGTTAGTTTTTTCATAATAAAAGTTTAAAATCGGGAAGATCATTTGTAATCACCCGGTACAACCCGAAAACGTCCAGAAACCTTTAATCTCAGATTTTAAAAAGTGTATATTTCAGTTTTCATTCCAGTATTTCTTCAGAGTTTAATATTTCAGGGAAATGCTTTTGTTTCATTCATGGATAAATAAATGATGCTAGACTAAGAACATATCAAATTTATTTAATCGATATTTGATAATTATAAATAAAGAAATATTGAAGTTAATAGCCTAAAAGAAAGGGAGCTACGTCTTTCTTACTCGCAAAAAATATATGTAAAAAAAAAAAATTTATTCCCGAACTGACTAATTCCCGAATTAACGAATAAAAATATAACCTAATTTTTATCGCACTGTAAAAAATGCCTCCACAATATCTCAGTATAGTATGGCATTTATGTGTAAAATTCATTACGTATGACATTCCTTAATACGTCACAACGAATACATTTGTTTGCACTGTGCCATCTCCTTCGTTGTGCCCCAAAGACTTCTTGTGACCTAGTTCATGATCACATATCTCCAATGAACCCTGGAGTAGAATACAGTTTTTTTTCCAGAAGAAATGGTAAACTGTCAGTGTAGGGGATTTAAAGTATAGCTCTTCTGTAATTCTGAGGATTAATGCATTATCTGTTTCGTAAGAAGACCGTTGGACAATACAAAAAATTCTCAAGAAGAACGTCTCAATTTATATATGAAACAGTTTATACTCTACATTGTTGTTCAGCCTAATTCTTGTTTACGTGTCAATTTATTCCTATTTAGAATTTTTTTTGCATATTTTTTATGCAGGAAGGAGGGGCCAAGGGCCCGATTTGTTTGAAATTTGGGCCTCATTTTAATTAAAAAAAATGGTACTTACGTATTATCGGGACTATCAGACTGTTTATTATGTATTTTTGCTCTCGTCATTTTCGTTTAAATTAACGAAAATATCACAACTTAACCTAACCAATCATCAAGGGCGTACAGTTGACCTAACCGGGCATTCAATTAACCTAACCAATACTAACCTGTTAGGTTAATTGAATGCCCGGTTAGGTCAACTGAACGCTCTTGATGATTGGTTAGGTTAAGTTGTGATATTTTCGTTAGGTTAAACGAAAATGACGAGAGCAAAAATACATAATAAACAGTTTGGTAGTCCCGATAATACGTAAGTACCAAAATTTTTTTTAGCGGTTCTGGGTATTGGGGCGTCACGGGAGCCTCCGATACACGGAGGCCCAGTGCAGTTGCATGTACAGTTGCCCGCATATGTAATGTTCCTCGCCTCACAGAAGACTCCATACATGTGGCAACGACACTGCGATAGTCAAGGTACCCCAACTGGTGGAAGGTGGGGTGGAGGGGGGATAACCGAGTCCAACAACATATAACATTGACATACAGGTAAGGCGCCGTTCAAAAATTACGTAACGCTATTTTTGCTAAAACCTGACACCTCCCCCGCCTCCTGTAACGTGTTGGGTGTGGGGTGGGGCCAGTTTTATATAACATTCTTAGGGGGTGCCTGGTCTAGCGTTAAACGTTCCTGGGGGATCTGGGGTGTCAAGTTTTAGCAAAAATAGCGTTACGTAATTTTTGAACGGCCCCTAATTATAATGTAATGTCTGTATTCATAAAGATAAATTATTAATATGATCGTGAACACCGTTGAACTCCATGTTTACTAGTCTTATACAGTAATAAGGTTCATTTATGATTACTGCACGTCTATATGAACAGATACCATAATACAGCTTTCTATATACTAGTGAATTTGAACCAAAAATAGACATTACACAACCATCCTCCACACTCCCTCATTCCCTTCCCCACCCACCAGTCTCGCGTATATTAAATCATTATGTAACAATACTAATAAAGCTGTTTTTAGAGACCGTGTGCAGCTTTAAACCTTTACTAATTTACGAATTTACACGATTATATATACAGGGTGTACATAAAGTCAGGATCTATTTTTGTGAAGCACTTGGAAATTATATGGAATTCAATCATAAAATGATAAAGTGGTAACATTTATTAAATAATTAAGAGTAGGATTCGACGTGACGCCCATCAGTATCCCTGCACAGCTCAAATCGTTCCGCAGCATTTCTAAACACATTCTGGAGCATTTGCGGGGTTATGTTATCTGCAGCAGTTCGTATACGTGTACGTAAGTTTTCAAGACTCGTAATCTTCGTCTGATAGACGTGCGATTTGATAAAGCCCCATGCAAAGAAATCTAAAGGGGTTAAATCTGGTGATCTCGCTGGCCAAGGTCTGTTGCTTCCGCGTCCGATCCAGCGATTTGGAAAACGTCCATTTAGATAATCCTGAACAATTTTGGCATAGTGACAAGGAGCACCACCATGTTGATAGACGACGGTACTAACAATCCTATCCCCAATCAGCTGAGGTTCAAGGAATTGCTGCAACATGTCCAGATAAATAAGCCCCGTAACTGTAGCTTCAGCAAAGAAAAAAGGACCATAAACCTTAGATTTTGTTAAACCCATCCAGACATTAACTTTAGGTGAGTCTCTTTCCCAATTTTGGACGAAATCATTCGGTCTTTCAGCTGCCCAAATTCAACAGTTATGGCGATTTACTTTTCCACACGTATGGAAAGTGGCTTCATCACTAAAGAGAATGTTGTCCATTAAATTATCACTCCAGATTTGTTCTACGAGATCAGCACACACAGCACTTCGTCGAGGGAAATCTTCCTCATGTAAATCATGTAAAACCTGCAAATGATAGCTTTTCTTCTGCAAATTAACTTTCAGAATGTGCACAGATGACGTCGGGAGGCCGAGTCTGTGTGATGCAGCACGAACGGACGTATGTGGCTCCTCAGTGATAATTCCGCATACTGCATTCACGGTAAGATCTGACATACACGGTCGTCCTGATCTTGCTTCATCATTTACAGATCCCGTTCGTTTAAATTTGTTCACCAATTTTCGTATTGTCTTGTCTATTGGCCCCGGCTTATGAAATCTCCTTCTAAACTTCTCTCTGATGTCATTGTATTTCTTTCCCTCGATTCGCCAAATTACTATTGCCACACGCTCTTCTGTATTCATTCTAAGGGCTTCTGAAAAGAAAAATAGAAAAAAATAATTATTTCACAAAATAGATCCTGAGTTTATGTACACCCTGTATATATATATATATATATATATATATATATATATATATATATATATATATATATATATATATATTGACATTGAGTGAGAAAAAGATTGAGACAGTGTGAGAGAGAGCGAGGTAGAGGGGCAGAGAGAGTTAGTGGGAAATGACTTATCGATTGTTCACAAAGAACTTGTTAACAGTTTCGATCTGAATAACAGTAACTGATTATCAAAATCACTTAAGAATAATCCACGGTTATACTAGCATAAATATATTTTTATATACTTATAAATTCATACAATATTATACTAATGTTTGTGAAATGACGTTGATGGGACAAACCGTGGTGCTGACATGGTTACTTGCTGTCGCCGTCCAGGAGAGACTATATATGGGCGTGTCACTGGAAATCGTAAGGTGACGGTTGCATGAAGCAGGATATCACCACCGGTTTGTGGCTGATACTTATATTAATAGAATTGGACCTTTTCCAGTTTGTGTACCGTTTTTTCATATAATTTATTTTTGAGAATATTTTTGTTAAAACTAACGAAAATATCACGACTTAACCTAATCAATTATCAAGAGCGTACAGTTGATCTATTAGTAAATAGTAAATACTATTCCAGAAACAAACAATGTTATAATTAATAATAGATCAACTGTACGCCCTTGATAATTGGTTAGGTTAAGTCGTGATATTTTCGTTAGTTTTAACAAAAATATTCTCAAAAATAAATTATATGAAAAACGGTACACAAACTGGAAAAGGTCCATAGAATTTTCCAACGTGAATGAATCTCTCGGTAAGGTAGATTTGAAGCTCTCCACACTGAAACCTATTCAGGCTAAATGGATTGTCTCTGCATGGGATAATCTACAGAAAATGAGGGAGCCCATTCGGAAGGGTTGGGAAATTAGCGGCATTCATGACATTCTTGTTATACAGTAATAATACAGTATAATTTAAAATGTTTTTACTGCTTTTACTTTACAATGTTTTATTACAATATACTGAATTTACTTTAGAAATAAAGTATTTTAATTAATGATCTAAGTTTTATTTTCTTACTATCTTCCAAAGATTAGTTTAAGTTGTCAAATTTTCGCCTGTTGGATATTTTCGCGTAAACTATAGCCTACGCGAAAAACGCGAAAATTTCCTGCAGGCGAACATTTCGCATTCGCTAGTATATAAAAAGTTCTATTGTTGTAGCTGTTCATATAGATTTGCAGTAATCATAATGAAACCTTATTATTTTATAAGACTAGTAAACTACATGGAGTTCAACGCTGTTCACGATCACATTAATTGTTTATCTTCATGAACACAGACATTACATTACATTACAAACTGCTTCTATTCCTCTCTGTTTCTCGTTAATTCTTGTGCCACATTTTTATAAACTCCACATTTATTCATACGCACTAATTACATCCATCTTTACGCGGCCTTCCAATACTTCTCACACATATGAACTTACTGTACTATTATACAGTACACCATTTTCATAATTCATTATTCATTCCCTCAGCATGATCAAACCAACGTAGAAAACTATCGTCGACTCTCATCTTCAATGGATTTTAACTCCACAACACCTTTTACGAACCCTCATTTCTCAAACGGTCAAACCGTTTGACACGAATCATGCTTCTTAAATTATTCATCTCAAATGCTCTCACTTTTGAAAGTCAAATAAGTGCCTAACATCCGTACATTAGTGACGGAACCAGTATACTTTCATCCTCCCTTGGGATACGGGGGTTAAGAATTAATCTCGCGTCTTCCTCGAACGTGTCGTAAAAGGTGGCTGTACGTGAACCCTGGGAGGTGTGGTTATATATTTCGCATCTCCACGCATGCGTAAAACATGGTTGGAAATTGGGCAGTGGCCCCACCAACGATGCCTTCTGAAGTTTTGCGGTCTCGTCTGGCTTATACAGTGTATATATATATATATATACAGGTCCGGCGCCAGCCTATTTGGCGCCCTTAGCAGGACTGCAGCTGGCGCCCCCACCCGCCTCCCACTTCACGATTGGGTTTGCCCACAAAGTAATCAAGGTACCATATTGAAGAAACCTTACACTGATCTATTTTAATTTGCTAATACATACATTTATTATAAAATTATAAAATCATTTCACAGTTCAAGAAAGTGTCATGACCAATCAAAACAGCGAGTAAAGCGAGGCATATGTAGTAACAAATCAGAAGGCTCAAAAGTGCTAAAATATGCGTGCAAAAAGGACATATCTACTGTTTTTTCCAAGCAAGAAGGGCATATGTCACATAAAAACAGTTATTCGCTTATTGACGACTCCCGGAACTCATATTAAGCCGTAAATAAGCCGAGTCTCTTATTGACGACTCCCGTCTGTGCGCGCAACATTTTTAAATCGCTTATTTACGACTCCCGTCCCTAAAGGGTTAAAGGTCGTGATAGTGAAAGTTCTATAATGACCCAATAAGATGAATAAGTTAATTATGTAAATATCAGTCAAGCTAAACTGGTGTACATACGTCGTACAACCTTTCATCATTTGTCTATGCTTCTCATTCTTTCATTATTTTTTTCATGTTGTTCTTACATAATACTATCAGACGTGCACAGGGCGGGAGGCGCTGGCGCCCTTAGCATTCACTAACCTCGCCTAATGGAAGCGGCGGCCCTGTATATATATATATATTATATATATATATATATAATATATATACAGAGAGGATAGTATTTCTACCTCGTGGTGTACGGACGTTTTGTTTCCGCTCTGTGTAATATCGAAATAACTAGTGTTTATAAGTTCAGCCGTAAATTCTATCTTATACCAGTGTGTGTATTTAATACCAGTGAATTCGCGATAATAAATTATTAAATGAAAGCCGGTGGCATATAGCTTGCACAACGAAGAAACATCAAAGTGAAATATAAATTTAAAACACTTCGAACGGAAAAACAGCTCTGAGATTGTACACTAGGCCTAAGAGGGAAAAAGGTCAGTGCCATAAAAACGAAGGTCGAGTGATCGAAAGAAATTTGAGAAGCGAGGAAAAAAAAAAAAAAAGGAAAATAAAGGAGGAAATAAAGAGGAAAATAAAGGAGAAAATGGCCAAACATTCGAAGAAATGTGTAAATTGCGGAAAAATCAGAAAATTGAATAAAGCCGGATTATGTGTAATGGAATGTGCCGCATATCAACTTTGCGATTGCAAAAACGAAGCAGACCAGACCTCGGGCTTAAACTGCATTCTGTGCAATACCTTTAAGCACTACGAATGCATGAACTTAGATAGAAAAGACAGGAAAATGGTAAATAGAATAAATAACAAAATCATAGGACTTTGTGGTTTCTTATGCGTCAAATGCATGGAAAACAATAGAAAATTAGTACAGAGGGGAACACAAAATGTTGAAATAGAAGAATCAAGTACAGCAGCTCTACCGACAGAAAAACATGAAACAGAAAACGCCTACACAACCGAGAAGGAAAAAGAAAACACACTACAGGGAGGGGCGAAAGCAGCCTCAGAAAAAGAGGTACCCACGGCAGAAGAGGGAGATACGAAATACACACCAAAGAAAACAACCCCACTGAGTAGGGAAGAAGTGGTGGCGAAGCAGAAGAAGGAAATCGAATCACATAAGACACAGAGGGAATTTAAACGACGGGCCATATGCGAATATTATAAAATAGGTGCGTGCAAATATGGCTCAAACTGCATATACAATCACCCTACAAAATGCTTCTATATGATGAGGAATGGGAAGTGCAAGTACGGACCAAACTGCAACTTTTTTCACCCTCGTATGTGCAGACAGTCAATTACTGAGAAAAAATGCCTGAACATAGAGTGCCCGCTTTTTCACATAAAGGGTACGCAAAGAAGAGAACGGGAAAGAACAGATCATATTCGACATAGAAGAAATAGCAAGAGTAATGAAACATATTTTTTAGAAGAAATGAGAATAATAAAAGCTCAGCTTGCCCTTCTAACAAGGAGAGACAGAACGCCGCAAACATATGCACCACAACATTACGCACATCACCCCCCTATTCAACACCACCCACCAATAATACAACAACAGTGGTATCACGGGCCGCAACCCCAATACTCCCAAATGCAGCGGCCCAACCAATAACACCAAACAGGAACCGACATCGACCAGGAAACGACCATCATTTAAGAAATCGAACACGAAGATTAGAAGAAACCCGGTAAATGTATTATACACAAATATACAAGGCCTCTATACGGACCATGCAGACTGCAAATTACAATACTTGCAAAATTTAGCTACGGAAACCAGCATAGATATCATAGGCCTAACGGAAACACACTTACATAAGTGCGAAAAAGGCTGTGAAAACTGCATCGAGAATACTGAAATAGCATTGCTGGACTACAACATATACAGAGCAGATAGAGTGGCTAGACGAGGAGGAGGGTGTTGTATCTACGTGAAAAACACTTACACATGTGAAGTGAGGGTAAAGAAATCAAACAGCACAGTTGAAGTTATTATATTAGAAGTAAAAGAACTGAACCTAACCATTATGAACATCTACAGACCACCAAACACCACAAAAAGTGAATTCCAATTTGCTACAAATGAAATAGAAAACATATTAAAATTACTTGAAACTCCAGCAACAAATATTCTAATTTTCGGAGATTTTAATTTCCCATTCATATCATGGAAGAAAAATGACGAAGTTATATATGTTGAGAAGTTTCATGGCAACATTACTAAAGATGACAGAACCCAAGCAACAATGCTTTAGATATTATGGAACATTACGCCCTTACCCAGGAAATCTGTGAAGCCACGAGAAAGGAGAACGTTTTGGATTTAATGTGGACAAATAACAACGAGATAATAATAAATAAAAAAGTAACGCACACAAAGTTCTCCGACCATAACCTCATCGATATACAATTGAAGTTAGCACCCAGAGGTCCGAAAACGCATCCCAGAGAGGCAGATGGAATATTTGAAGGCTTAAACATAAATTCAAAGAAAGTAAATTGGGAAAACGTAAATAAAGATTTAAAGGAGGTAAATTGGGAATTGCTACTACACGAGAAGACTCCACAAGAAATACTATGTATAATAGAGACGGAAACCAAACCTATAATACTGAAACATATTCCAGAGAGACAGGAAAGAAAACGTAGCAAGCTCGAGAGGAAAATCAGGACTCTATTCAGGCAACGAAGACAAACCGTAAAACATCTCCACAGATGCAGAACTGATGCAAAGAGACTCAAACTAGAGAGGAAACTTGGCGAAATAGAAATGGACCTAAAGCAAACATTCATACATAAGACAAACGAGGAGGAAAACAAGGTAGCAGAAAACAAAAAATAACCCAAAATACTTCTACACTTTTGCGAAAAGGAAAATGCAGTGTAAAGAGAGTATTGGACCGTTGATAGACGGGGAGGCCGAATACACAAATGACCCGAAAGAAATAAGTGAACTGCTTAGGGAACAATTTAAATCTGTGTTTAGCACCCCTAAGTCCGAGATGGAAGTGGAAAACCCAGACGAGTTTTTCGACATTGAAACAGATCAACCAAGAACAAATCCCGGCACAAACCTATTAATGGACTTCGAGTTCACGGAAGGAGATGTAATTACGGCCTTATCACAGATGCGAGACAATTCAGCGCCAGGGCCAGACACATGGAGTGCCACATTTCTGAAGAAATGCAAAGAGAGTATTGCAAAACCGCTATACTTACTATGGAGGAAATCACTCGACACAGGACAAATTCCACTCCCCTTAAAGAACGCGAATATTGCCCCCCTATTTAAAGGTGGTAACAGAGCAATGCCCAAAAATTATCGGCCAGTGGCTCTCACCTCACACCTTATAAAGTGTTTTGAACGCATAATTAGAGCCAAAATTACCTACTACCTACAAGAAAAAGACTTATACAACCCAAATCAACATGGCTTCAGGGCGGGTAGATCATGCCTGTCACAGCTACTAGACCACCAGGAGAAAATATTAGGAACATTGTGTCGAGGACAAAACATTGATGTAATATATACTGATTTTGCTAAAGCCTTCGATAAATGTGACCATGGAATCATAGCACACAAACTTAAGGATACAGGAATTACTGGAAAGCTAGGAAGGTGGATATTTAATTTCTTGACGCAAAGAACGCAAAGAGTGGTGGTAAACGGAGTTAAATCGGAAGTCTCGGAAGTCGTGAGCTCTGTCCCACAAGGGACAGTATTAGCTCCCTTGCTGTTCATAATAATGATTGCAGATATTGATGCAGATATTAAGGACAGTATTGTATCATGCTTCGCAGATGACACGAAGATATGTAAGGAAATATTGAACGAAGATGACATAAGAAAACTACAAAACGACATTGAAACATTATTCCAGTGGGCAGAAGACAACAATATGAAGTTCAACGAAGAAAAATTCCAACTTCTAAGATATGGTAATAACAAAGAGCTACAGAAAAAAGGGTACAAAACTCCGCAAGCCAAACAGATAACACCAAATCCACAAGTCAGGGATCTTGGAGTAATAATGTCGTCGGATGCAGAATTCAGAGAGCACTATAAAATCAAAATCACAACGGCTAGAAAAATAATGGGAATCATCTGGAGGAGCTTCCGCAGCAGAAAAGCAAACATCATGCTCAAATTATGGAAGAGTCTAGTCCTACCAATAATTGAGTATTGCTCAGTACTCACAAGCCCACACAGAAAAAGAGACATTGCGAGCATTGAAGCTATACAAAGGACTTTTACGTCTAAGATAGAGGAAACGGAAGGTGAAGACTACTGGTCTCGACTACAATCCCTGGAACTCTACTCTCTTGAAAGAAGGCGAGAGCGGTACACAATAATATACATATGGAACATACTTGAGGGCTCTGTCCCTAACCTCAGAAATGAAATAGAAACAAACTGGAATGAGAGAAGAGGCAGATTTTGTACGGTCCCAGCTGCGGTGGGACAAGGAGCCATGAAAACGAGGATGGAAAATACCCTCAGAATACGGGGCCCAAAGCTTTTCAATGTCCTTCCAAAAGAAGTGAGGAATCTCCAGCACACCAACCTGAATAACTTCAAGAACCAGCTGGACAGATTCTTGTGCAAAGTCCCTGACCAGCCATGCGTGGCTGGCTACGAGGGCAGGAGGCGATCAGAGAGCAATTCCCTCCTTCACCAAGTCCCGCAAATGAGGCGGGATGCTGCAGAGGGGTCGACCGCAGGTCGATCCTGAACCGTCGTTCAAACTCAACAAAAGTAAACAAAAGTAAGTAATATAATATATATATATATATATATATATATATATATATATATATATATTATATATATATGGGATGAATTTCACAATTAAACACGTGAAATGAATGAACGATGCAATCCCACAAGGAATAAGAAAAATGATTCCAAGGCCTTTCGTGTATTCAGAAGTACACCTCGTCAGGGAATGAAGGGAGAAGACGATGACGAAAATATATACATATGTACAACGGGACAGAAAAATAAAAAGATTAGCACATTTTATTTTTCTGTCCCGTTGTACATATGTACGTATATATTTTCGTCATCTCGCCTTCTCCCTTCATTCCCTGACGAGGTGTACTTCTGAATACACGAAAGGCCTTGGAATTATTTTTCTTTTTCCTTGTGGGTTTATACACACACACACACACACACACACACACACACACACTTTTGTTACTTATTGACTTACGACAAATGTTCAGGATCGATCTTTGCTCGATTCCCTTGCAGCATCCCGCCAAATTTGGGGGATTATATATGTTCCCTACATTTTCCAGGGAACTTTAAATTGGTTTTCATCATTGTAGACTCTAACCTTTTGGTCTTAAATTGGTTAACAAATTTCTTGAAAGTGAAATCGTTCTGGAAGGGATTTACCCTTAGTTGCCAATGTTTTTCGTCACTTTCATCTCGTCACTTACTTACAGTGCTCGCAACTTTACAACTTCACAATCAATTGTTTATCATGTACGGTGTGAAATACTCAGTTGTAGACATATACTGTATATATAATAATAATAATAATAATGAGGATAATGAAGAATATTTCTGAGAGAACAATGAGACAAAAGTTATATCGTTCAATTTTCACTTAATCAAATAAAATTAAAAAATATTCGATTGAAATGAGCCGTTTACAAATATTAGCAAAATATGTACAGCGAGGTGGTATCTACGTGCCACGACTCAGCCCAAGAACCTATCGAAACACCAACGAATAAATCTTTTATATCGTCAAAACAAAAACCAAAAAATAAAAAGCAAAAATAACATTTTTGAGATTTTGAGATTAGCAAAAATGAGAATCTTGATGTGGTTGATAGATAGATTTTTTGTATCATATAAAATTAATATATAATATGTACCAAATTTATATAAAGTTCAGTATACGATTATATGAAAACATACTACAGAAAAGAACAAGGGAAAAATTAGTTCAAAATGTAGACCAAATGCCGATGGCCCAATTCCGTTATTATTATATAATATTTTTAAATTTATTTGTTTTATGTTGACGAAATAGATTTATTTGTTTGCTTTAACCTACGAGCAGAATATATATATATATATATATATATATATATATATATATATATATATATATATATATATATATATATATATATCACAAACATATTCAATTACTCCTGGCTTCACAATGTCATACCCTCTACCTGGAAGCTGGCACACATCATCCCGATACTGAAACCCAATAAACCCCCCAACCTACCTGCTTCATACCGGCCAATCTCCCTTCTCTCAAACCATTTCCAAAGTCCTCGAAAAACTGATATTAAGACGCATACAACCACACATTACATTTTCACAAACCCAACACGGCTTCAGGTCCGCCCACTCCACCACAACGCTTCTTACAAACCTAACCCAACACATCTTAGATGGCTTCAACCAACAATCCCCCCCTGCCCGCAGTCCTTGTTGCCATCGACATCAACAAAGCTTTCGACACTGTCCCACGCCACATTCTTGCACAAAAGATTATTGATCTCGACATCCCCACCAATGACAAGAAATGGCTTACTAATCTCATTGCAGGCCGACTTGGCAAAGTCATACACAAACAACACTCATCCAAAACCTACAGACTATACAATGGCGTCCCACAGGGCTCCATACTCTCTCCAATCCTCTTCAACCTTTTCATGCACGACCTCCCACAACCTCTTCCCCCCATGTCCACGTTTCCTCCTATGCAGACCTGACCATAACAGCACAACACCATAACCGTAACACCGCCACACGCCTGATCCAGCAGTACATTACCAATCTGGAACTCTGGCTGACTAATAATAGGATGTCAGCATCCCCTCAAAAATCCTCCATCACCCTCCTAACCTCAGACCGCCACGAATCCCAAGCACACCCGAGAGTCACCCTCATGGGACATCCCCTACCTCTAAACAAAACCCCAACAATCCTCGGCCTCACCCTAGACACACACATGTCCTTTTCCCCTCACATATCAAACATTTGCTCCAAAGCAACAAAAAAACTCAACGCTCTCAGAACACTCACCTCCACAACATTCGGTCAGCAGAAGGAATCCCTTAGTATCCTATACAAACAGTTTGTACGTACTACCCTAACTTACGCTGCCCCGCCTGGTCCCCGTCCATCTCCCACACAAACCAGAAAAAGATACAGACCACACAAAACAGAGGTCTCAGAAGCATTACTGGCTGCCTCCGAACCACACCCATCCCACATCTACATGCAGATACGAAAATACTCCCCATCGAACACCACATGAACATGACAGGGACTCAATTCTTCTCCAGAGCACTGGCCCCAGACTACCCCTGTCACCATCTCACATTACACAATCCCCCACCCCGCAACAAAAAACGTACTCCTGCTGCTCACTATTCGCAGCTACTGAACAATATCCCCCCTCCTCCCCTAAACATCAACCCCATTAAACATCTCCACACAGAATTTACCCGGAAATACCTACTCGACCAACCACACAACACTGTCCTTCACGATACTCCCCCTGTAGTCCATCAGAGCGAACAAACCCTCCCAAGGAAAACAAGAGTTACTCTGGCCAGGCTCCGTTCAGGCCACCACCCCTCCCTCCAACAATACAGACACAGACTCCACCTAGCTGACACCTCCACCTGTCAAAAATGCTACCTCCACCCTGAGGACACAGAACACCTACTCTTACACTGCCACACTCTCTCTCAACAAAGCCACAACTCCAACATTACCTCTCTACGAGACCTATGGACCCGTTCCACGGTGGTAGCGGGATACCTGAGTGCCGCCAGGTTCGCATAAGAGTACCCGGGGGCTACGAAGTAAGAAGTAAGTAAGTATATCAAAGCTATTGACTTCTCCTTAGGGAAACGGAGCTTACAGATGAAAAGAAGGACCAACACAACAGCAAACATTTTCGTTTATTTTTTTATACTTCAGACGTTTCGACAAATCATTTGTCATCATCAGTGAATTATAAATCTTAAAACAAAAATAAAATTAAAATTACATCAATACAAAAGAAAATTAAAATCATTAAAGTTAAATTAAATTAAAATTACCTCAACTGGTAAATACACAATGTTTACATCAACCTCCATACTCGGCAGAACAAAGAAAACTGTATGGTCAGTTAATTGGAAGGTATGATATATATCTACAGATCTACAGAAAATCTACAGAAGCTAAGGCTAACAAAGACCCTAAAATCCATTCTAAGGTTAGCCCGAGAGAAAGAAGAAAGTAAGGGGTTAAAAGAAGAGAATAAGGGGTTAAGTAAGTAGCAAAACCTATCACTCGTGGGTTAAAATTCATTCAGAAAGAGCGAAAGAAAGACACCATCCGCCGGCCACTGCCGACAAGTCGGAAAAATAGTCGAAGAGAATACTTCCAGCTGTTGCAGACCAGTCCTCCACTCCATAGGGAGGTAGAGGATGCAGGCCACTCTGCCGGAAAGGGGTGGAAGATGAAAAGAAGTAAAATAAGAACGCATTACAAACCATGCAACACATTCTTAACTCAAACACTATCATACCATGCAAACTACAGACATGCAATGAAGAGAGTTACAGACATGCAAATAAGGAGAGAGCAAGAAAAAAAAAGGAGAAAGCATAACTTTTTACAAAAAGTGGGTTAGTTTACGTTACGAGCGACATCTAAGTTCGTGTTAGTCTAATTTTTTTTTTTTGCTGGCATCACACGCTGGCATGTCACAAGCTGGCATCGTAAACAGACTCATCCTCGATCACCACCCCCAGAGCTCCTGTTGCTAATGGTTTTATTATATTAAACAACGTTAATAATTCTAACGAGAGAGAGGGAAAAGGGGGCGGCTCGCAGGGAAAGGGGGCGGCTCGCAGGGAAAGGGGGCGGCTCGCAGGGAAAAGGGGGCGGCTCGGAGGGTAAAGGGGGCGGCTCGGAGGGTAAAGGGGGATTGTTTTATTATATTAAACAACGTAATATTTTTAAAATGCCTATCTAAACGGTTCTTAAACGTATTAACGCGGGAAGATTATTCCATTTATCAATTACTTTAAACGTAAAGAAGTTTTTAGTGATATTAGTAATGAAACGTCTGCCACGAGTATTGCTATTATCGAAAGTGAACAGTTTGTCAAAATTTACATTATCGATATTATTAACGATTTTGAAAACTTCAATAAGCTCCCCCCTTAATCTCCTAGTTTCGAGTGAATGCAAGTCTAACTCTTTAATCCTATCTTCATAAGGCTTGTTGCGCAATGACGGAATTAGTCTCGTGGCACGACGCTGAACCCTTTCTAACCTATCAATATCCTTACGCAAATACGGGCACCAAAACTGAACGGCATATTCTAAATGAGGCCTGAATAGGGACTTGTGAAGGGGCAATATAATATTCTTCGATTTAAATTCGAAGTTACGCGCTATGAAGCCTAACATCCTATTAGCTTTAGCGCAAGACTCCAGACACTGATTCCTAACTTTTAAATCCTTAGATACGCGTACGCCTAAATCTACTTCTTCGTCAACGCTCGCTAACTCTCTATCATCCATCGTGTACGTGTAATTATTGTTACGAGAACCTATATGTAAAACTTTACATTTGTCTATGTTAAATTGCATCTGCCACTTATCCGTCCACTCCATAATCCTATTTACATCGGCTTGGAGCCTTTTCTATCGTCCTCGTTAACAACCTCACCGCCTATTTTAGTATTGTCCGCGAATTTTGACACGTTACTAGTCAATCCTACATCTATGTCGTTAATGTAAATTACGAATAGCAATGGGCCTACACTGAACCCTGTGAGACACCGCTACCTACATCCAACCACTCCGATTCACTACCATTAACAACGACCCTCTGTCTCCTAGCACGAAGCCATTCCTCTAACCAGTTAGCTACCTGCCCGCGTATACCGTGCGCTTTAACCTTCGCAATTAATCTTCTATGCGGAACTGTATCAAACGCCTTTTTAAAATCTAAATAAATAACGTCAGCCGCTCTATGCCTATCATATTCGCGCACTATTTCGTTATAAAATTTTAACAAATTAGTTAAACAAGATCTGTGGCGTCGAAACCCATGCTGACTACTATTAATGAAATTACGACTTTCTTAGTGTTCGATGATACGATCCCTAACTACGGATTCTAAAAGTTTACCGACAATTGACGTTAAGCTCATGGGCCTATAATTGCTAGCTATTGTGCGGTCGTCTTTTTTAAAAATGGGCGTGACGTTAGTTAATTTGAAGTCTTCAAGAATAATCTCCGTTTCCAGTGACTGATTAAAAATCTTCGTTAAGGGGCCTACGACAACGTCTTTCAAATCTTTCAGATGTCTAGGATAAAACGCGTCAGGGCCTGGAACCTTGCTAACTTTTAACTTATCGATATAATGCGCAATCTCATCCTCGTAAACAGTTATTTCATCCAAAATAGTCTGGCTGCTAAATGGAACGATATCTTCCACATCGGGGACATTATTTACGTCTTCTACGGTAAAAACTATCGCAAAACAGTTATTAAAAATACCCGCCATCGCCTGAGCGTCGGAAGCCAAAGCGCCATTAGCGTCCAAGAGAGGGCCTATATTATCTTTTATCGGCTTACGATTATTCACGTAATCGAAAAACTTTTTTGGGTTATGTTTACTATCCGCAGCTGTAAGGATCTCTAAATTACGCTTAGCATTCCTAACTGATCTTTTAACCTGACGTCGAAGCTCGATATATCTATTAGCGTTAGCTACCGTGCCATTGCGCTTATTAAGTCTATAAGCTCGTTTATGAACTCGCCTATTTCCCTAGTCCACCACTTAGGCCTACCATGATTTCTAGCGTGCTTGGGCTTACGAGGAATAAACTCCCTTTCGATATTCAAGAAACTATCTTTAAACGCCTCCCAATGCAAATTTGTGTCATTAGCCATAAATAAGTCACCCCAGTCCACTACTCTCATCCTATTCGCAAAACTATCAAAATTGGCCCTACGAAAATCAGGGACTTCTATTACGTTACTATCCTTAGTGTTTTCTATCAATAACTTAAACCTAAGAATTTGATGATCACTACATCCTAAACTCTCGCCTACTTCTAAACCTTCGACTATGTTTTCGCCGTTTGTCATCACCACGTCTAAAATATTATCACCGCGCGTTGGTTGGGTAAAAAATTATGTTCCATGAACTCAATCAATCTCAAACCCTCAACGTTACCAGTAAAAGTTTCGTAATTGACGTTAGGGCAGTTAAAGTCTCCGACAACTATACTATCCCGATTATTAATAAAGTTACTAAGAAGTGTGTAAAATCTAGTATCGGTATCGAGGGGTTGAACGGGAGGTCTATAAACAACAACAAAATTGAAACTAAGACTACGCGCCCTAACTTCAACGCATCGCATTAATTGCTGCCAGAAAATCTATTTTAACCTCGATAGCCCTAAGGGAATTACGAATGTACAGCAAAACGCCGCCACCAATCCTATGTAATCTATCATTAGAAAAGAGTTTAAAACCCGATATTTGAAGCCTTCCCAACAAGTCCCGAGTCACGGTATTTAACCACGTTTCAGTGATAGCAACTATATTGTAGTTGTCGGAATAAATTATCGCCTTAAATTCGTTTAATTTATTTCTAATATTACGCGCGTTACAATAAAAGACGTTTAAGTTATTTTTTACCACGGGTCGGCGTTTTAAACTATTTTTCACGTCGGGCCCGCGTTCCCCGGACCCACAACGTTTAAAGAAGGCTTCGACCTATACAGCTTTCGAACGTTTTCTTCAATTAACCTACCTAGCCTAGCATTACCTATTTCATTAAAATACACCCCATCTTTTATAAAAAGGCTAGGATCACTGAAATCTGACCATCTTTACGAAGGGTACATTTTCCTCAGCACAAATATCTAATTTAGTATTCAAAACTATCGTTTTAGACGTAATCCTAAGACCCAAACCGTGCCTAGGGGTAATACCTAGAACTAAAGACCTATCTGACCTCGCCCTTAGGGACCTAATTAACCCCCTATATCTCTCCAAAAGTCAGAGACACTCGTATCGGGCCTATACGAGTCGTTGACCCCTACCATCGTCACCAACATCGATTGACGGGAGGCAACGTCAATCCTATCCACTTCGTCTCTAACTCTGTCAACCCTGGCCCCTGGGAGACAGACCCTCCTCCTCTTGGTTGGATGCCGTTCAACGAACTCTGTGTCCATATGGCGCACTAAAGAGTCCCGAATTAAAATAGTTTCCCCTTTATTCACTTCCCTTTCCAAATGGGCGAAAGGGGGTACTTACGTATTAACGGGAGGCCACCACATTTTGATGATTGGTTAGGTTAAGTTGTAATATTTTCGTTAATTGAAAATTTCTAATACATCATATTTTTTAAAATATTTTTTTTATCCAATTTTCGGAAAAAAAATATTTTTTTTAGGCTTATTCATTATGAAAATTTGTTTCTAATGTGTAACATATATTAATCATTGTAAATATTTGAAATATAAATCATTGTAAATATTTTAAAAAATATTGCTATTTAAAAAATATGATGTATTAGAAATTTTCAACTAACGAAAATATTACAACTTAACCTAACCACTCTTCAATATGTGGTGGCCCCCCGTTAATACGTAAGTACCGAAAGGGTTCGAAACCTCAATAGGGGGGATTCCTATCACCTAACGTACGCTGCCTAGCTCCACCCTTAACTTCTCTAAATCCCTTCCCATCTACTAATCTCGGACTAACCTTAACCCCTTTCTCAACTCTATCCAACCTTCCCGATAAGCTACCTAAACTAGAAACTAGGTTACGCACCTCACCCTTCAAATTACTAACGTCTTCAACGTTAGTATTGGTTCGGCTTTTGTCAACCGTAGCCCTACCCCTGCCCTCATCAAAGTTAGAAGTCTTTCCATTACCTCACGTACACTGCGTTTTATGTCAACTATTTCCTCTCTTAATTCGCAAAAAAAAAAAAAAAACGATCTCTCGGTAATCACCATAGGACCGCCGTCATAGTCCCTAAAATCCGTATACCACCGATTCACGTCACACCTAACACGACGCTTTCTGCGACGACATCACACAAGTTAAATTAGTTTATAACTGTCACAAGTTTAAGTTAAATTAAGCCGGCACGCGATGAAAACTTCTAAATCACTAAAAACGACTTGTATTCAAGTACTTAACTATATAATATAAACGCAAGTATATAAAATTCGGAACTTACCAAAAGTAAGGTTATTGGCAATATCAGAGAGCTCAGGAAATGCGTCCACTCAGTACGGAGTCTGGCTGACTTATGGAAATAAGTTGGTTGGTTAGAAGAGCTGTAATTTGTAAGATGAACTATTGTTGTTAATGGAGGGTTTGTTTTTATAGATGTACAAAGATTCTAAAATTCGGAGTTCTGTAAGGTTATTGGATCTAGTTAGAATTTCGAACTGAGTTTTGTGAAGGGGATGGTTGTTTTCATTACTATGGTTTCTAATTGCGGATTGTGGTGGGCTACATTCTTTTGTATTGATGTAATTTTAATGATTTTAATTTTCTTTGTTTTGATGTAATTTTAATTTTATTTTTGTTTTAAGGTTTTAAGATTTATAATTCACTGATGATGACACATGATAAATAGTAGTATGGGTGCAAAATGCTTGAGTGCAAGTTGCAAGAGTGCCACCCCCTTTGTTGCAAGGCACCCCCTTTTTTGCGAACCCCCCCACCCTCTTGGTGCCAAGGCACCCCCTTTGTTGCCAATCCCAAAATGGTGTTGCAAAGCGTATGCAACTTGGAGTTATCCCCCAAGCTGATCCCCCCAAAGGGGAGTGCCAACCTTTGTTGCCAACTCCAAACTGGGATTGCAAGGGATATGCAACTTGGAGGCGGAGTTCTCTCCCAAGCTGAACCCCCCCAAAGGGGCAGAAAGAGATAGAAGTAGAGGAAGAGACCCAGAGTTGGGTGTTCACTCGGCTGGAAGCCGAGCTCATATGGGGTTCTTCAGCCAACCGCCGCCTCTTATAGGGTCCCAAACAGCCAGTTGGCTTATTCAGCCAGTGCCTTAGGGCATCATCAGCCAGTTGCCACATTCGTTATTTATTAAATTAATTCATATATTATTCAGCCATTTGGCTGCTGAGTTGCCAGATAGCAATATTTATTTAATTATTCCTTATATTATTCACCCAATCGGCTGCTGAGTTGCCAGATACCAATAATTATTTATTTATTCCTTACATTATTCAGCCAATCGGCTGCTGAGTTGCCAGATAGCAATATTTATTTAATTATTCCTTATATTATTCAGCCATTTGGTTGCTAAATACCACCATATATATATATATATATATATATATATTATATATATATAATTACACTAACCCGCAAGGAAACAAAATTAATTATAAAACTGCTTAAAAAGGCTAATTAATTTCGACTGGTCACAACCAAGCCCTTTTCAAAGCCATAAACTAATTGAAATATCCAAAAAAGTTATAAAACTTCCGTCCTGCGGAAGAGCTAAGGTTAAAATGACTGTTACGGCATAAACATGTACGACAGCTACCATCTCTCTGTCCGTGTTTATGCCTTCACAGTCATTTTTATATTTAATTTTATATTTTTTCCTTGCAGGTTGGTGTAATTTTATATTGTTGCGGTTATTGCAATTAAAGTTTATGTATATATATATACACAGTATGTCCCACAAAAAAGTACACCCAACTTTAGATTGTACTAACTCCTCCAAAAATTGAGATATTTTGGATCTGTTTGTTTGATTTAATATAGCAAATTATTCTTTGTTAACGTTCAAATTTATTCATGTTTAAACGAATTAGTGTTTAAGCATCTGCTTTTAACTGAAGGGTACAACAAAATGGATTGCGCAAAATTGGTCAATGAAAAAATAATGTGTGTGCTATCGATGTAATGAAAAGACAAATACATAATAATAGATACTTTAACATAATTTTAATAAGATACAAAGCAGATTTTTCTTTATTCCTTATTACAAAAGTTATGCTTAGTTTCGTTTTCTTTCAACATGACCGCCATTCCTATCGATACAAATCTGGAGTCGAGCTCTCATCTTCCCCATCACTCTTTTGATAAGATCTGGATTGTCTTTTAACAAGTTGATTTCAGCTGTGATGCGAGTCCTCAAATCATCTAAATTGATAGGTTGTGATGCAAATACTCTATTTTTCAAATGAGCTCCTGCTCACAGGAGAGTTATTGTGAAGGAACGCTTGCAGGAAGTCTTCCACCAAAGAGTAATTGCTACAGGCCATGACATTGAATGGCCTCCCAGAAGCCCTGACTTGATCCCGTGTGATTACTTTTTATGGGGTCATTTGAAAAATAGAGTATTTGCATCACAACCTATCAATTTAGATGATTTGAGGACTCGCATCACAACTGAAATCAACTTGTTAAAAGACAATCCAGATCTTATCAAAAGAGTGATGGGGAAGATGAGAGCTCGACTCCAGATTTGTATCGATAGGAATGGCGGTCATGTTGAAAGAAAACGAAACTAAGCATAACTTTTGTAATAAGGAATAAAGAAAAATCTGCTTTGTATCTTATTAAAATTATGTTAAAGTATCTATTATTATGTATTTGTCTTTTCATTACATCGATAGCACACACATTATTTTTTCATTGACCAATTTTGCGCAATCCATTTTGTTGTACCCTTCAGTTAAAAGCAGATGCTTAAACACTAATTCGTTTAAACATGAATAAATTTGAACGTTAACAAAGAATAATTTGCTATATTAAATCAAACAAACAGATCCAAAATATCTCAATTTTTGGAGGAGTTAGTACAATCTAAAGTTGGGTGTACTTTTTTGTGGGACATACTGTATATTGTAATTTGTTTTTTTTATAAACTTGTCCAAATAAAGCGTTGGATCATAAAGCGTTGGGTTTATTCCTTAATGTACTAAGTGTGGCTAATTTTGAAAGTCTTTCCCTGAATGAGCACTTTATAGGAAACTAAAGACAATGAAATCAATAACGATGCAAGTAAATTAAGAATTAAAATCCTTCATTGGCTCAGTTGGTTATACTGGAAGCTAGACTCGAAACATGAAGGGCCCGGGTTTGATTTTTACCGCTACCACAGATGGAGTTCCACTGGCTACCAGTTAATGCCCGGGCTTAGAATACTCTCGGGGTTCATCCTCATTTTCCCATGTGTTTGAAAACAGGAACTTTGGACGTCACCCGTTTTCATTTTCTAAGAAATAAACGTTAATGTTTTCGCGAAATTATTGAATGTCAAATATTATTAAATCGCGAACATTTTTTAAACGTTTTGAACATTTCTTGAACTTTTTCTGAAAAGGTCTTTAAATTAACCAATTTTTGCCAGTACTTTCCATCGGATACGATTTTAATTACTCTCTTAAGAACATTTTTTTGGTCTATGTAATTTTTTAGGATTGTTTCGAGAGATAAATTAAATTTCGTCTGGTCTGGATTCCAAATTAAATTTTTCGATCGTTTCATTCTGGATTTCGGATTTTAATTGCCGTCTCACATTTCGTCTGCGCGAAACCAAAAAGAAAAAGAAAAAATATAATAAAAATAAACATTAAATTTCGGACTTAATTTTTTTTTTATTTTGTCCAGTCTCTCTTTATTTTATCCAGTCTCTCTCTCTCTCTCTCTCTCTCTCTCTCTCTCTCTCTCTCTCTCTCTCTCTCTCTCTCTCTCTCTCTCTCTCTTTCTCTCAAAACCTTTCTTTTTCAAGAAATTTACTTTGTATTATTTGATGTTGCTCATGCCCCCGCAGAAGCTATAAGAATTTAATAATAAATGTTAAACTTTTCTCTTTCACTCAAGCGCGCGTGCACCCCCCTACACACACACACACACATATATATATATATATAATATATATATATATAATACACACCCACAGGGTAAAAATAAGTTTAGTCTAAGGTTTTTCGTCTATTTGTATACTTCAACAGGGAATAAAAAAGGAAACAGAAAGGAATATATATGTACAGCACACGTGTAAGTGGTAAGGCCTCCGCCTTTTCCTCACGAGTGTAACTCGCTTCTATATTAGCCATTGCGTGTTATTCTACCTGCATCCAAAAAGGTCCCAAAACAAGACATCAATTTAAAAATTTGTTTTAGTTCTAATGTATTACTTTTGTAAATTTAATTTAAAATAAATTTTCCTATGAGACCAGATTTATGGGACACCCGGTATATACAAAAAAAAAAGAAAACACACTTCAATCGGAACCGAACCTGTTTTTTTAATCTTTCGTTACACTATCCCGAGTTTACGGGCGCGCTTAACAAATTCGGTATTTATAGTTTCGTTCTATTAAAATTTTATGAAATAATTTTTTTTAACTGAAAAATTTTATATTTCCATTTAAAAACTTTATATTTAAAAAAAAATCATATTAACTCTCTGTGGACGGGTGAATTCATGCATTTGTGAATGTATGGGTTGTCGTTTGGAAATATAATTCATTTTAATGTTTATACATCATTCACAATAAAATTCTACGATAAAAACTAAATTTAAATAAAGGAATTATATTTTAGCCATTCTTTCATTTCAACCAAACAAAAATTTGTCAACTAAATGTGTTTTTTTTTGTTTTAAATAACAGATTCTCTCTCTCTCTCTCTGCATATATATATATATATATATATATATATATATATATATATATATATATATATATATATATATATATATTAGGGTGGCCCTTAAAACTGAAGTGTCGATTTTGTATCCTCTCACCCACTCAATTTGTTCCGTTACTCGTCTAACTGCACTGTGCGAAATATGACGGTTTTCGAGAAATATTTAGAGGTCGCCCTGGATACGCGACAGAAGCGTTATCTTGGTGTTTATTTTGTGGAAGAAATCAGGGGACGGAAGCTTCTTTCCATTGGTCAGGCCTTTGGCCATTTCCTCTTCCTTCACGAGGAGAAGAAGCAGCCTGTCCGTGAGGCAAGCCGCACCACCGTCAGGGCCGTAATGGAATTCTGGCATTTGGCAAGCATTCCCACTCGGGCTGAACAGCACTGCATTGCCAAACTCGAACGGACCTTCGACGAGTGGAAAGGGCTGAAAAAACACAAGACCAGGACCGGCGATGCGCACAAGAAAAAAGAAGATTTTAAGAAGTTGAACGATTTGTTCGACATTGCGCACGCGGATGCCATGAAGATGATCAAGAACCCTGAAGACAAGGCCTTCCTCCAGATGCAGAGGCAGAAGGACAGGACTGGATACATCGCTGGACTGGACTTGGAGTAAACGAGAAGGAATGAAGCAGCGGCGAAGAGGAATGTTCAGGAGAAGCTCCGGAAGAGGAAAGCCGCTGAGGAGTGCGAAGCATCTACCAGCCGAGCAGTTTTCGAGTAGTCTTATTCCTGCGCATCCGAAGAGGAGACAGGGGACGACTCAGGTGCCTGCGGAGGAGCGTGCCCTCCGAAGCGAAGTAGGAGGAGGACCAACATCATGACAGCCGGACTGGCAGTCGTACTTGACAGGACACAGATCTCCTCCAGGAGAGCCGCCTACATACTGACGGAAGCTGCAAGCAGTCTCGGACGGAATGCAGAAGAGCTGAACATAAACCGCAACTCCATTCAGCGACTCCGGGCTTGGCACCGATCGGAGACGGCACAAAAGATGAAGGAAGAATTCCCGGGTGAAGGTCCCCTCGTCGTCCATTGGGACGGGAAGTTGATGGAGGACTTGACGAGCAGGGAGCACGTAGAGCGTCTTCCAATCATTGTTTCGTGGCAAGGAGTTGAGAAGCTTCTTGGGGTCCCAAAGCTTCACACAGGAACCGGGGAGGCTCAAGCGTCAGCTGTTGTTGCTTGCCTGCAGGAGTGGGGTATCAGTGGCCGGGTTCAAACTCTGTGTTTTGATACAACAGCATCCAACACAGGACATCGCTCCGGAGCCTGCTGCCTGATTGAACAGAAGCTGGGAAGAGATCTCTACCTTGCTTGTCGTCACCACATCTTGGAACTGGTGATCGGAGCGGCTTTCGAGGCCGCACTGCGAGTTCCATCAACAGGACCGGATATCCAGCTCTTCAATCGGTTTCGGGAGAAGTGGTCTTTCATCAACCAGAAGGATTTCAAGCCCGCGATCACTGATCCTGTTGTGGAGGCTGCAGTTGCCCCGGTCAAGGAAGAATTCCTTCAGTTCTTCCAGTCCCAGACGGAGCATACCAGGGAAGATTACAGGGAACTCGTGGAACTCTGCATCATCTTCCTTCGGGGAACCCCACAGCGAGGCATTCACTTCAGTGCTCCTGGAGCAATGCACCGAGCTCGCTGGATGGCCAAGTCCTCTACGCCATCAAGATCTGGCTTTTTCGGGAACAATTCAAGTTGACCGCAGTGGAGGAGAAGGGCATCAAAGAACTCGCCTTGTTCGCTGTCATCGTGTACGCGAAAGCCTGGACAACGGCTCCACTTCCTCACCAGGCTCCTCTCAACGACTTACTCCTCATGAAGTCCTTGTTGAAGTACCCGCACGAAGCCATCAGCAAGGCGACCGCCAAGAAGCTCACACCATCTGTGGTATCTTTCCGAGGAACTGGTCGGTTTGTCTCTTCGATGAAAGGGTGTCCTGGGGAATAAAGCAGTTGATGGTGGAAACCATGGAAGGCGAGGAAGAAGAAGATCCTCCCAAAAGACCGAAGCTGGATGCAAGGATCTTCTTGGATGACGATGGAAAAGGTCTTGAGCAACTGGTGTCCGCAAACTCCAAGGCTCTTTTCACGAGGTTGGCCCTTCCAGATGATTTCCTCCGCCAAGACTCCCGCGAATGGCCCCAGTCCCAAAGCTTCCAAGCTGCCGCAAATCTGGTCCGGTCCCTGGCTGTGGTCAACGACAGAGCAGAGAGAGGAGTTGCCCTTATTCAAGACATTAACAAGAAGCTGACCAGCGATGAGGAGCAGCTCCAATTCCTCCTTCAAGTCGTCGCAGACTACCGAAAGAAGTTCCCGGACTGCAAGAAAGCGACACTTTTGAACAAAGGCAGGTAACAATGAGTGGCTGGCAACCGCGATACCCCAGCCTTTGAGCGGCTAATACCTACTTTTGAGTAGGGGGACCTGCATGCCCTGGGGCCAATAGTGTCAAAATATAGACATGGGCGACCTCTAAATATTGAGCAATAGCATCTATCTGGGGGGTGAGAGCGAAATTTCCGTCACTCTGTTTTTGAGGTCATACAAGGGCCACCCTAAAAATATATATATATATATATATATATATATTAGGGTGGTCCACTCTTATAGGGGTGGAATTTTTTTTGTGATTTGTTTTTATTGCTGGGTTGTAACTTATGAGGATGGATGCGAAAACACCTCTGGGAAAGTTTTATTTGAATCAGTTAATTTGTAGGGGTAGCACATGACACGAAGTTTTGGTATAATCTGAAAATCACAGCAAAGTTAATCTTGGTGACAGTACATGACTATTAGGGTAACTAACAATTCCGAAATGAATTGACTAACAATTCCCTCTGCACCTCATTTGATCTTTGTTTTCTCGCCCAGTTGCCAGGCTGACTTCAGTGGTTGAGGAAACTGCTTCCTGTAGTTAGCAACAACTTGCAGGAGATACTGCAGTTGTTCCTCATTCCTGGTGTGGCAGCCGTTGTATTCATTAATGAGAGCAACCCCCCTCTCTGCATGATCGTTCACGACAGAGAGGTTTGCCACTGATTTCTTCGCTATTTGGTAATCAGGATCACTGTCCCAATCCCGCACCTCCTTCCTCAGGTATCCCACACCTGACCCCAGAGACAACAGCAGTCTTTTTGAGTTTGCTGTTGCTAGTGACTCGATTGAAGCCCCCTCAGCAACACCTTTCCTTCTCTTCTGGCAATCAGGCTTTCCTTCAACTTCCTCCATCGCCTTCACCATTGCTGCTTTAGTCTCTTCAGACACCTCAGGATCGAAAATCGCGAGGCCCACCATCTCCTCCGAAAGATACCAAAGATGACCGCTGAGTTTTTTTAATGCCACTTCCGAAATTTTGGGGTCATGGTATTCCCGAAGACTCTGCAGAAGACTGAGGTTGCTGCGAGGCGCAGCAGCAGCTATTGGCTCTGTCATCCATGCCTGCAGGTAGATGGAAACAGCGAAGACACTGACATCCTTAAGACACTTTTGCTCTCGTGGAGTGAGGGCTGGGATTTGTCCCCTGAACAGCCACATCTTCAATGAATAGATCACCTTAGATAACCATCTGGCTTGGTGCATGGGGCCAGGTCGCTTGAAGGTGTAGTTGTCAATGCTCCCTCCCAAGAAAATGATGGACAGATCGAGGAATTCCTGATAGTCATCTCGAAAGGATTTTGAGGAGTGTTTTTCCTCAGCAAAGCGGAGAATCCAATCTCTAATGGGGGCCAAGAGTCGATGCACCTCTTCATCATCCCATCCGGTGCCGTATGTTCCTGTGTCGATGAAGGTCCATTTGCTCTGAAACCTGCTGAACAATGGAACATCAGGTCCACTCGTTGGGCCATAGCAAGCAGTGAAAACTCCACCGATCATCACTTCCATGATGTGATGACGGCAGGCAAAATGGAGAAGGTCTTTCTTCAACTTCTGCTCCAACAACACACACGCTCCATTCAAACGACCAGCATTGGAGGCAGTGGTGTCGAAACACATCCCCACGACAGATTCTTCGAGGCCCCAATCAGTCAATAATTCAAAAACTGCGCTGGCTTGGTGTTCTCCTGATCCAGTTGGTATTTTGGGGACTCCAAGGAGCTGAGATTGACCCGAAAAGGAGGAAATGAGCACAGGCAGCCGATCCACATGCGCATGGTCTCTGGTGTTGAGGAGGTCTGGAATAAGTTTTCCATCCCAGTGGATGATTGCAGGACCGGACTGAAAGGAAGCTATTAGGCTACTGCAGATCATGATCTGATGTCGTTCTCTCTGCCGTTTGATGGAGGTCCGGGTGATGTTAAAATTCATTGGGCTGTGGCCAAGGCTCAATGCAGTCTCTGCTATTATGTAGGTCGCCATCCTGTCCGTAGTGTGTGTCCGATCTAGGGCAGCAGCTAGATTTGATGTTATCACATTCTTGACTCTTTTCACCTGTTTTGGAGGTCGCTTTCCACCTTTTGCCCATTCATCTTCGGTGGAGGATGACTCGTCAGTGACTGAGGATTCTGTTGAGGACACCAATACTGCTGTACCCGACGTTGATGCACCTTCATTGACTGCCTGCAATACAATCGAAGAAAATGGACAATTAGTGTTAACGAACAACCTAATCATTGCAATCAAATGAAAGTAGGAATTTGAAGAACAATCTCACCTTTCTCTTTCGCATCTCCTCCTCCATCTTCCTGTGGGCAGCTTGTTTTTCTTTTTCTGCTGTTTTTCTGTCTACTCCCACCATGCATCCCCGTCTTCCAGGCTCTCGCTGGGCCAGCAAGAAGGCCTTGTCTTCTGAGTTTTTGATTAGAGACAAGGCATCAGCATGTGCCATATCAAATAGGTTCCGAAGTGTCTCCTTGAATCCCTCTTCGTTGTACACCTAAATATAAATAATAAATATAATAATATATATATGATAAATGTATTGACTATTGTACAGTATAATATGTCATACTCTCGAGAAACTATTTTATTTATCATTGATCATCCAACTCACCTGCTTCTGGCTCCTCCTCATTCATCCTTTTTTTATTTTGATCCAATCTTGGTGAAGGTCCAAGATCTTTTGGATTCCTTTGTATTTTTCCCTTGTCGGGATTCGAGCTATTTCAAGTTGACCCCACACTACTTGAGCACTTTCCTTCAACTCCTTCTTGAGATTAGTGTGGTGATGAAGGAAGCATGACAATACTTCTCCATGTGATGGTAATTTGCTTCCAAGAAGCTTGTCCTTCACTTTATCTCCTTCAAGGAGATAAAAGCAAGAGCTTCGAACTTGTCATCATATATCCAACCACTAAACACAACCAATGAACACTACACCAATAATCTGTCAAGGAAAAGATGTATTACTGGAACTGGAACATAATATACAAGTAAATCTACTAGGTAGTGCAAAAGTGCAAAAATGAAGTACTGTGTGCTACCACTAAAAAGTGATTGATTTGGGAAAAAATTGGCCAGAGGTGTTTTCTCATTCATCCTCACAAGTTACCGCCCGGCAATAACAAAAAATCAAAACTTCAATTTTATGGACCACCCTAATATATATATACATATATATATATATATATATATATATATATATATATATATATATATATATATATATATAGGTAATTCTAAAAACGAGAATACCCTGAAAGACATTATAAATAAAGTGTCGACCCTCCGGGATAATGAGAATAATATTACCTTTTACGTTATTAACTTCCATAGAATACCTGTAATCTCTATGGGTGACGTAAACGTCTCGGTGCTCCTCAAACAGTATAATGAGGTACAAAAGTCGATAGTTGAACTGAAACACCAACACGTGGTGTCAAATCAGAAAAACGCGATTTCGATAGAACAGTTCCGGTCAGAGTTAGATGCGTTGAAAGAGACGCTCCTCCCAAAGCCAGTTACTCGGAAGTAGTTCAGCAAGCCAGATCTCCAAGAAGCGTCGGGCAGCGAGGGAAACGAAATCCCCGCCTCCAACTCCCCCCCTGAAGTGGGGTGGAAACGCAGCATGCAGGGGTAGCGGTCAACCCCCCTCCCGTTCAGGAAAGGACTCCTGCTCCCGATCTCACAATGAGGAACAGGGACGGTCCAATGCCGAGAGTCGAGGCATCATTGCCCTTCCCTGCCTCCCACTGCAGAGGAGAGGTGTTCGATTACGCCTCGCTCGGTACGCAGTTCCCCCCCTCCCACCGAAGAAGGAGAGGCACGCGCGGCCGTCAGGGTATAAACACCGCTAACAGACCCTCACCAAGCCACAGAGTAAGGGAGGGGCCTCCTATCCCCCAAAGGTTGTGCCACCCATCCCCCAGGCAGGCGAACCCTGCCTCAGGGAGATCGAGGGAGCAGGACGGGTGGGTAACTGTTAATAGGCGCCGTCCCAAAGGTCTCCTCAACCGGTCTCCGCGGCGAGGCCACCGATGGAGAATCTCACCCTATTTGTGTCGCGAATTCAGCTCTCGAACGAGGCAAGCGATATTCGACACATGATAGAAGAAATCATTGGTGAACACAGTATAGTGATAGTTAATAAACTAAACACGAAATCTCCGTATTATAACTCTTTTAAAGTAATAATTAAAGGTGTAAATGCATTTCAACCCGTATAATATGAGTCAATGGCCGACGGTATTATTGTTAAGGAGTTTATTCACTTTTCCAGGAGATTTGATAACAGGCAAATAATAATAATAATAATAATAATAATAATAATAATAATAGGCGCCCTAACGGTAATGCCTGAAAGTTGTACTGTGTATATATAATAATAATCTTACTAATAATAAATTTTCTATCAGTCATGGCGGATAACTTGTTGAAAATAGTCTCATATAATGTAAGGTCAGTGAGGAATTCAACTGTAGATGTTCATAAAATCTGCGACAGTGCAGATTTGATACTCCTGCAGGAGCACTGGCTACCTAAGCAAGAGCTAAAATTCCTCTCTACCATCCATGATGACTTTATGTACCATGCGTCATCAGCAGTAGACTTGTCAGATGAATTAATGTACGGTAGGCCTTTTGGTGGTGTTGCTTTCTTATTAAGGAAAAATTTGTCAAAACATATAAGATTTTTAACAAGCGATAACGTAAGGTTGTTAGGCATTGAATTACAAGTGAACAATGATTGCATATTAATTGTAAACTGCTATTTACCATACAACAACGGCAGTAATCTAGATGAATACATTGATTTGCTGTACAAAATTAAGTCATTATCAGATAACCCCAAATATTCTCACTGTATAATAATGGGGGACTTTAACGCACATGTGAACTCGGAATTCTTTGGAGAATTGGGTAACATGTGCGAGTCGGCCAATTTAAGTATAAGTGATGTAGATGTATTAGGGGTAGCCAGTGGTAATTTTACATACGTTAGCGATATGAGTGGTACCACCAGGTGGATTGATCATTGTCTCACTAGTAATAATCTAAAGGATCGAATTGTTAGAGTTCATATTTTGCATGATTTCCTTCTTTCTGATCATAGACCATTAGAAATATTAATTAACGTTACCAATTTATGCGCAACACGACTTAACAAGAACTCAATAGGTAAGAATAATCGCGTCGATTGGTCCAATGTTAATATGCAGCAGAGAATAGAATACAAAGACAGAACATGTCACCTCTTTAATAATTTAGAAATTTTGCACCTTGCTGTAATAATCCTTGCTCAAATGATTCTCACTGTAAACTCATAGATAGGTATTATAGTAAGATAATATCCCTGTTAAGAGAAGCAGGAAGCCCCTTGATTAAATCTTACAACTATCATACTAAGGTTATTCCTGGATGGAATGATTTTATTGCCCCCCTGAAGAGGGAATCGAAAGACGCCTATGATTTGTGGTGCTTTCATGGTAGACCCAGATTAGGACCAGTATACATAAATATGTGTAGAAGTCGGGGTCAGTATAAGGCGGCCATAAGGCGATGTAAACAGGAAGAAGAGTCTATTCGAGCATCAAAAGCCTGTGAAGCTCGCATAAATAACGATAATAACAAATTTTGGAAATTTGTTAAGAATCAAACGGGTGTCAAAAATGTCCCTCCGACAATCGATGGGGTGTCGGGGGAGGATGAAATTGCAAACCTGTGGAAAAACCATTACTCTAACATTCTTAATAGTGTGAGTAGGGATAATCTTAAGATAGATTGCAGCGAAACGATTGTGGGAGGGACAAGGGAAAATATTTTGATATCATTTTCTGAAGTAAAGAGGTTAATTAAAGAGTTAAAGACTGGTTCTGCGTCAGGGGTAGATGACTTATCGAATGAGCACTTAAAATATGCAAATGACGTAGTATGTCTGCATATATCATTGCTCCTATCAGCCATGCTTGCTCATAGCTATATCCCTGCAGAGTTCATGAGGGTATATATCTTGCCCCTGGTCAAAAATAAGTACGGAGACATTCTGTCCAGCAATAATTACAGGCCTATTGCTGTCGCTTCCTGCTTCTCGAAACTACTAGAAAAACTCTTGTTACTCCGATTAAATGATTTCCTATGGACATCTCCTAATCAGTTTGGCTTTAAAAGGTCCCACTCAACTGACCTGTGTATCTATGTACTTAAAGAAACAATATCTAAATACATTGACAGTAATTCAACCATTTATAGCTGTTTCCTTGATATAAGTAAGGCATATGATAGGGTGAACCACAATATTTTATTTGCAAAACTAGAAGACAGGAAGGTTCCCATGTACATATTAAATTTATTGAAATTTTGGTATTCCCACCAATCTTTCACTGTTAGGTGGGGCAATGTACTATCCGAGTGTTTTGGCTCCTCTTGCGGGGTGAGACAAGGCTCCTTGCTCTCCCCTATGCTGTTTAATGTGTATATTGACGGATTAATTGCTTCACTTAATGAGGCAACAGTAGGATGTTGTATAGATAACACAAGGATAAATAACTTAGTTTATGCCGATGATATGGTGTTAATAAGTCCCTCTGTTAAAGGTCTGGATCGGCTACTAAAGTCTGCGAAGTGTATTCGCAGAAACATGATATTCTTTTTAATGTTACAAAAACTAAGGTTATGCAATTTCATCCTAAAAGCTGTAATCAGCCAGCTGATATAAGGTTTAAAAGTAATTGAGGAAGTACAAGTATTTGGGTCAAACTATTACCAGCTCCTTGAGTGATGACTCGGATATAAGAAAACAATCTCGAAGCCTGTGTGCTAAAGCGAATATGACCATAAGGAACTTTCGTTTCTGTACAAGTGAAGCTAAAGACACACTCTTTCGTACTTTCTGCAGTAATATATACGGTCAGCAACTCTGGGTGAATTATAAAAAAGGTTCTGGCAGAACCCTAAATTTGCTGTACAACAGGTCTTTTAGACTCTTACATAAATTACCCCCGAGATGCTCAGCTTCGCAAATGTTTGCTACCCGCAATGTCCGAGCTTCCCGGAGGTAACAAGACGTGCTCAACACAGTCTAATGCAAAGAATTAAAAAATCAACCAACCCGATCATCCAAGCTATCCATGAGTCCTGCCATTTATCCTCTAAGCTATGGACTTCTTGGTACGAAAACGTCTGTCTGTAGCTCCACTTAACTTCGACAGTGCAGTATTATTTCTAATCAATTGTATATATTTCTATCCTTAGTGTATGAACTGTCATTGTATTAATAATATTTGTCATATGGACTATAGTCTGCCAATAAACTTTTCATTTTCATTTTCATTTTCATTATATTATATATATATATATTCGCTGAGATATGTACCACACAAGGTACGAATCGGCTGTAAAATAAAGAAAGGAAATATATATATATATATATATATATATATATATATATATATATATATATATATATATATATATATATATATATATATATATATATATATATATATATATATATATATATATATATATATATATATACAGGGTGTACATAAAGTCAGGATCTATTTTTGTGAAGCACTTGGAAATTATATGGAATTCAATCATAAAATGATAAAGTGGTAACATTTATTAAATAATTAAGAGTAGGATTCGACGTGACGCCCATCAGTATCCCTGCACAGCTCAAATCGTTCCGCAGCATTTCTAAACACATTCTGGAGCATTTGCCGAGTTAGGTTATCTGCAGCAGTTCGTATACGTGTACGTAAGTTTTCAAGACTCGTAATCTTCGTCTGATAGACGTGCGATTTGATAAAGCTCCATGCAAAGAAATCTAAAGGGTTAAATCTGGTGATCTCGCTGGCCAAGGTCTGTTGCTTCCGCGTCCGATCCAGCGATTTGGAAAACGTCCATTTAGATAATCCTGAACAATTTTGGCATAGTGACAAGGAGCACCATCATGTTGATAGACGACGGTACTAACAATCCTATCCCCAATCAGCTGAGGTTCAAGGAATTGCTGCAACATGTCCAGATAAATAAGCCCCGTAACTGTAGCTTCAGCAAAGAAAAAAGGACCATAAACCTTAGATTTTGTTAAACCCATCCAGACATTAACTTTAGGTGAGTCTCTTTCCCAATTTTGGACGAAATCATTCGGTCTTTCATCTGCCCAAATTCGACAGTTATGGCGATTTACTTTTCCACACGTATGGAAAGTGGCTTCATCACTAAAGAGAATGTTGTCCATTAAATTATCACTCCAGATTTGTTCTACGAGATCAGCACACACAGCACTTCGTCGAGGGAAATCTTCCTCCTGTAAATCATGTAAAACCTGCAAATGATAGCTTTTCTTCTGCAAATTAACTTTCAGAATTTTGTGCACAGATGACGTCGGGAGGCCGAGTCTGTGTGATGCAGCACGAACGGACGTACGTGGCTCCTCAGTGATAATTCCGCGTACTGCATTCACGGTAAGATCTGACATACACGGTCGTCCTGATCTTGCTTCATCATTTACAGATCCTGTTCGTTTAAATTTGTTCACCAATTTTCGTATTGTCTTGTCTATTGGCCCCGGCTTATGAAATCTCCTTCTAAACTTCTCTCTGATGTCATTGTATTTCTTTCCCTCGATTCGCCAAATTACTATTGCTACACGCTCTTCTGTATTCATTCTAAGGGCTTCTGAAAAGAAAAATAGAAAAAAATTATTATTTCAAAAATAGATCCTGACTTTATGTACACCCTGTATATATATATATATATATATTAGGCCGGGTCGAAGCTTTTTATTTCTTACGTACATAGTGTGAGGTGGTTCAATCAATCATAGTAACACCCTGGTAAAATAATTTTTTAATTCTGAGGGCCCCTACCCCCCCCCCCCCCCCCCCCTACCGGTTTCAGTTTTTTTCAGAAAATTCGTAAAATTCGAGATAATTTGCGATTTACTTCGAAAGTTTTTTATTATTACAAAAGTTCGCTTATAAAACTGTTATATTTATTTTTTAATGAAAAAAAATTTAAAAAATACAAAAATGCATGAAAAAAAAATTTAATACATAAATTTTTAGCTATTATTGGTAGAAATTTAGAAATTAAGAGACAGAAATTCAATAAAATTTTTGACCTAAAACATGTTTTTTTATTCCTTCCATTGACTTTCCACTCAAAAGTAGGCAGTTCTTTTCTTGACTCTAAAGTATTTAAAATAAATTTATGCCGATTAATATAACCAATTCTTTCTTGGCTAGATTTAGTTACTAAGTTCAACCCCGTACAACGCTTTGGCTGTGACATGGAAAATCTAGTATTTCTAGAGGTTTAGTTCTAATCTGAAGCAATTGCTCATTGGTAAAATTACTTAGCAAAGGTGGAGGAGTGATTATTTGCTCATTCCAATTAATCAAATGAATATAATCATTTGCTAGAAAATTTATAGATCTTGGTAGCTCAAAATTTCTGGCTCCTGAAAACCCAGTTCTGGAAAGAATTATCTTTTGAATTGCTAGCTCTCTAATATGTAATCGTTCGTCAGAAACCATTGACAGGAGTATATTTTCAGGATTAGCGAAGTAAGCGTTGTTTTTCATGACCGGCTCAATAATTTTCTTGAATTTTACATCTAAATTTCGAAGAAGAATTGTCATAAACCAAAAATTTCGCGCACCCTCAGTGGCTTTTGGGTGTGATTTTATTTGAAACCACGCAGGGGCATAAAAATTGATGACAAATATGACAAGATCTTTTAGGTTAGTATCATGATTTGATGTAGAAGTGTATAGGCGGAGAACCCTATTAGCCAAAGTCAGCCACCTGGCGTGATTTAGTCGTCCTGGAGATCTTACAGCGAGACCCTCAGAAACATTTCCTATTTGTATTGCATGACACGTAACAACTACGTTATAGCAATAATTTTTACTTATTTTACCCTGTGCTTTAGATTCTTCCTCTCTAACAATAAAATGGAAGTGCCTTACAACATCAGCTTTTGATGGCGTCATGGCAGATGAAAATTTTGCTGGATATCCGAAGGCTGCATTGTGGGTTCTTTTTCTAGTAGCCATAATTTAATTTAATAAGATTTTAACTATATTTTATTTATTACTGATATTTTAAAACTAAATAACGTATTTTAATACAAACTATTAATATTCTAGGTACCTAAATAGGAATCTGGAAATAAAAAAATAAAAAATAATGTAATATTAGGTCTTATATCCTGTGCTATGAGTCAGCACCGGATTTAAGACCCTACCCCCTACCCCCCGATCTAAAAAAAAGTTGGTGAATGGTCTATTCTGATGTAATTCGTGCCGGGAAACCCGATTTTGGCCATCCGAAAGCAAAAAAAAAAAATATTTAGAGTCGATTTTTACGATTTTCGATTTTTGGCCTATTTCCCATACAAATTCATATGGAAAAAAGTGAGTATAGGTAGGGGGGGGGGGGTAGCGAAGGTCCCACAGCCTTGATATTTGGTGTGGATACTACTATTACAAAATGATCAACCTCACAATATGTACCTAAGCAAAATCTTGACCTTGACCCCTTTTCGACCCGGCCTAAATATATAGGGTGCGCAAAGCCGAAAAAGTCACGCATCATAGGAATTTTCAGTGTTGATTATATTTTTTTTCTTTTAGGTAGGGGATGACTACGAAATTAACGTTAGACGAGAGGGTGAGCTTGGTTTTAATGTATGGAATACCAGGTACAACAAATCGATGAATCGGTACAGAATTTAAATTCTCTACCGATTCCTCGATTTGTAGTACTTGGTATTTCATGCATTAAAATCACGCTCACCCTCTCGTCTATTATTAACTTCGCAGCCATCCCCTACCTAAAAGAAAAAAATAATATATCATAGTAACTGAAAATTCCTATGCTGTGCGACTAAAATTACCTTATAGACTTTCATATGAACACAATATCTTAACAAAAAATATGCGATATTTAACAATTTTATTTCAAATATATCAACAATAAGAAAAGCAACAATAATTGTTTATTTTAGATGTCCAAAGTATGTTCCTTGAACTTGAACACATTATTCACAACGTCCGAGTACTGATCGACAAGCATATAAAAATTTACTATGTAATTGTAGAACACACACACACACACACACACACACACACACACACCACACACACACACACATTATAATATATATATATATATATATATATATAGGGTGTGTAAAAAAAGTGACCCTTTAGAGGTAAACTGTCATATTAAAAAAAGTAAGGGGACTAGAGCTCCCAAACTAAACTTCAGAGATGCTTACTTTGGCATGTTGTTCGTCTTAATTAAGAAGTTGCTCTGTGTCCCCCCTCCTGCTCAACGCAGGCCTCCAAACGTAGACGCTACTGATCAATACACCTGTTTACATATCGTTGAGACACCTTCTCCCAGCCGAGCAGAATTCTTTCGCGTAGTTCATCTATGTCTCTTATATTGGTACCAGGGATGTAAACTTTGGACTTCAGGGCTTTCCAAACACCATAATCTAGTGGTGAAAAATCGGGGCTACTAGCCGGCCACATATTAGGTTTGATAAAATCCGGTGTTTCGTTCTCAAGGAATGTGACAGTTTAGCGTGCTCTGTGAGCAGGGGCTCCATCTTGTTGGAAAGTATATCTTTCACTCTATCTAACTGATATTTGATGAATTAGTGCTGAAAGATATAGGTACTTCCCAACAAGATGGAGCCTTTGCTCACAGAGTACGCTAAATTGTGACATTTCTTGAGAACGAAACACCGGATTTTATCGAACCTAATATGTGGCCGGCTAGTAGCCCCGATTTTTCACCTCTAGATTATGGTGTTTGGGAAGCCCTGAAGTTCAAAGTTTACATCCCTGGTACCAATATAAGAAACATAGATGAACTACGCGAAAGAATTCTGCTCGGCTGGGAGAAGGTGTCTCAACGATATGTAAACAGGTGTATTGATCAGTGGCGTCCACGTTTGGAGGCCTGCGTTGAGCAAGAGGGGGGACACATCGAACAACTTCTCAATTAAGACGAACAACATGCCAAAGTAAGCATCTATGAAGTTTGGGAGCTCTAGTCCCCTTACTTTTTTTAATGAGTTAACCTCTAGGGGGTCACTTTTTTTACCCACCCTGTATATATATATATATATATATATATATACATACATACAGGGTGAGTCAAAAGTCTGGAAACGTAGGAACTATACTTTTCAATGCAAATATATATGTATATTTGCATTGAAAACCATAGTTCCGCTGTTTCCAGACTTTTTACTCACACTGTATTTATTCCTCTGTACGCAAGTAAATAAAAATAGCTGTAAAAGTGTAGAACAAAATCGAAGCATTTTCGTATTTGTGACTTTGATCTTCATTTTTTCTTATGGCATGATCTGCATCTCTTTTCTATCAATTTATCTACTGCTGTTACAGAATTCTTCGTTAGTGTACGAGAATTTTCAGTAAGGAAATAAGAGTTTGGACATTATTTTTAAATCTATATCTATCTATCTATCTATCTATCTATCTATCTACACATTTTTTTTCTGTGTCAGCTGATCTTTTTCCTTGTCTCACTTACCCTGTGAGCAGTCCAGCTCTCAAAAAAGACACTTCTCCCTATATTCTTCACTACACATGCAGGCATTTTTCACACTACAAACTTTTTGAAACTGAAAAAAAATGGCATCTTGAGCCTCTCAGACCTTGAATTCGGCTCTTTACTTCTTATATATGGAGGCATTTTCACGGTCGCTCACCCTTGGCCCCTCCTTCCTGCAAAACAAAAAAAAAAAAAAAAAAAAAATAATATATATATATATATATTATGTAGAGAGTTGGAAGGTAAAATAAATACTAATGTCATTAGGAGGGAGGTATTTGGGCACTCAGGATAGTGCTGGACTATAGATAGTATAGTGTCATATTAGAGGGACATGAAGAGGAAGAAGATTGTTTGGGGGCCACATTGAGGAAATGGCATTCTTAACTCGATATTACGCAGCTCTTTATTGACAGTTTTATTAGATTACTTGTTGTTGTACATATAGAGTATGTATTGAAGTTTCTTTAATTGGAACTATCAGTACGAAGGAACTATTACACACACACACACACACACACACACATATATATATATATATATATATATATATATATATTATATATATATTTGAAAATTATTTCACGAAAGTAACACGTGAAAAATATTTGTGATGAATAAAACCACGAAGGAAAGGAAACACAGAGTGGTGCTCAAGCGCTTTCGTCTAATGACATCCTCAGGAACACTGAAGTAAATAAAGAGTTCAAGACTATATATGGTTACAAAAAAAATCTCTCTCTATATATACTGTATATATATATATATCTATATATATATATATATATAAAATAAATATAGAAAAAAATTGTGGGAGGAGCATACAAATTTGTAAGGAAAACTACCAATTTTAGCACTTTGCCCGAATTGTATTGATTGGAATAATGCTTCAGTTTTGTTTCACTCTAGCAACATTGTTAATAGAAATATTCTTGAGTCTGCTATTATCCAACTTACAAATAACTTTAACATGAGCAAAGGTCTTTTTCAACTCGATCCCGTTGTTTTGAATTCGTTCAGAACGGATTTAGACAAGAAAGGCAGAGTGCTAAAACTTTGGTAAATTCCCATATAAATTTGTATGCCCCTCTTACAATTTTTATTTTTCAATTTATTTTTTGCTATTTATTTATTTATTTATTTTTTTGTGACCTATATATCATTCAGGCATTATCTATAAAATTGGTTGTAAACAATTCATTTGATCTTGTGTTGAATTCGGGCAAAGTGCTAAAATTGGTAGTTTTCCTTACAAATTTGTATGCTCCTCCCACAATTTTTATTTTTATATATATATATATATATATATATATATTTGTTTTTTGTAACCTATATATAGTCTTGAACTCTTTATTTACTTCACTGTCCCTGAGGATGTCATTAGACGAAAGCGCTTGAGCACCACTCTGTGTTCCTTTCCTTCGTGGTTTTATTCATCTATATATATTATATATATATATATATATATATATATATATATATATGTATTCTGTTCAAACCTTGATTTCATATTCTTTCTACAGCGAACGCTTTTGTCGTAGTAAGCGGACGAGCATACGAATAACGACAAATATATCGTTATAAGTTAACTTAATAAAGCTACAAAAGCCATTAAAAGAGGATTAAATACTTCAGTTATTTTTATGCCATAATAACTTTGGATATTGCTGGCATAACATTTTATATGGAACTCGATATAAAAAAAAATCCAAAAAGTCTCGCATGTAATTTCTACATCTTTGTACGGTACTTATTCTTGGTCTGTTATTTACAGTTATTTTTATATTTTTTTATGCAGGAAGGAGGGGCCAAAGGCAAACACCTTCAAAAGCGCCCCTCCCATAGAAGAAGAAGAGAGCCAAAATCAAGGTCCGGGGTTTGCGAGATGCCTAGACACTCTGCGTTTGAAAGATGAGAGGTCATAGACATTAGGAAAGATGGATTGAGGAAGATTGTTCCAGAGCTGACAGGTTGAGTAGATGAAAGACTGAAAATACTGATTAACCCTTGCATTAGATTGTTGGACAAAAAAAGAATGAAAGAGTGTAGAAAGTCTGGTACTGCGTGCTTTCCTTAAAGAAGGAGGCATGCAGTCAGCGAATTCAGAAGAGCAATGTCCGTTATGATAGCGATAGTAAAGAGAGAGTGAGGCAACATTACGGCGAACAGAGAGAGATTGAAGACAATCAGTAAGAGGCGGGGAATTGATTCTACCCGGTTAAGTTAAGTACGGCTGTGTGGGTTGAACCACCCCACACATGAGAAGCATACTCCATACAGAGGTGGACAAGACCCCTGTACAGAGACAGCAACTGAGTTGGGGTGAAGAAACTGCGGAGGCGGTACAGGACACCTAACCTCTTGAAGCTGTTTTGGAAAGAGAGTATATGTAATCTTTCCAGGAAAGATCACGAAAAAAGGAAACGCCAAGAATGTTAAGAGAAGAGGAAGGATTGAGTTATGTGTTGTTGACGGTAAGGGGATAGTCGTGTGGAAGATTGTGACGAGTAGACAGACGGAGGAACCGAGTTTTTGAGGCATTGAAAGCCATGAAATTTTCTCTGCCTCAATCAGATATAGCAGAAAGATTAGAGGTCAGGTGTCCCATAGTCGTCCTACGTGAATCATGAAGTGACTGCTGTGAGGGGCGCTTTGGGAAGCGGGTGGAAAGTGAAGAGTGGAATCATCGCCATAGGAGTGAATAGGACAGGAAGTGCGAATTAAAAGATCATTGATAAATAAAAGGAAATGAGTGGGTGACAGGACAGAACCCTGAGGAACACCACTGTTAATAGCTTTAGGAGAAGAACAGTGGCCATCTACAACTGCAGTTATAGGTCGGCCAGAAAGGAAATTAGAGATGAAGGAACAGATAGAAGGATAGAAACCGAAGGAGGGCAGTTTCGAAATTAAAGATTTGTGCCAGACTCTATCAAAAGCTTTCGATATGTCTAGCGCAATAGCAAAAGTTTAACCGAAATCCTGAAAGGAGGATGACCAAGAGTCAGAGAGATATGCAAGAAGATCGCCAGTAGAGCGTCCCTTTCGGAATCCATACTGACGATCTGAAAGAAGATTGTGAGAAGAAAGGATAGATCCAAAGAATAGATTCAAAGAGGATAGATTCAAAACCTTTGGAAAAGCAAGAAATCAAAGCAATTGGACGATAGTTGGAAGGTTGAGAGCGGTCACCCTTCTTTGGGACATGCTGAATGAAAGCGAACTTCCAGCAGGAAGGAAAAGTACCAGATGAGAGACAAAGACGAAAGAGTTTGCCTAGGCAGGGTGTCAGCACAGAAACACAGTTCTTAAGAACAACAGGAGGAACACCATCAAGACCATATGCCTTCCTAGGGTTGAGCCCAGATAGGGCAGAAAAAACATCTTTAGAAGAGATTCTAACTTCAGACATAATAAAGTCAGAGGGGGGAGGAGATGGAGGAAGTTGTTGTTGGTCTTTCGTATGGTAGTTCTATTTTGTGAAAATAATGACTTGTATCCTTTGCTATAGTGTTCTTATTTCTATGTTTTATGCAAATTAGGTTGATTTTGTTTACAACACTAATTTTTAATTTGTTATTGAACGGTTTTTTTTTTCTCTCTCTCTCTCTACAGTATATATATATATATATATATATATATATATTATTATATATATATCCTGAGGATGTCATTAGACGAAAGCGCTTGAACACCATTCTCTGTTTCCTTTCCTTCGTGGTTTTATTCATCATATATATATACTGAGCTGCAGAAAAATCAGCCCACTTGGAATATCGCGAAAAGCAAAAGCGTGGGCAAGCTACTGTTTATAAAACTTTTAAAATTCAAAAATATAGTCTATGAGGCAACCAAATAACGAGACAGAACATCAGCTGCGAACACATTAGCTGTAACCAATTTTCGACTTCTTTTGAGAATTCGACAGTCTGACATTCAGTTGCTCTTAGACTGCTTGTGCAGGCATTTGCGTAGGCATTTGTGTAGGCATTTGCGTTTAGTAACAGATAGACTTCTAATACTTTTGGGTTTCAGAGTTGGACATTTACGATGGATTTGAGTGCCGTGAACGTCGCAAGAGTCGTCGCACCATCATGTTGATAGACGACGGTACTAACAATCCTATCCCCGTCGTCTCTCAACATGATGGTGCTCCTTGTCACTATGCCAAATTGTTCAGGATTATCTAAATGGACGTTTTCCAAATCGCTGGATCGGACGCGGAAGCAACAGACCTTGTGTTGCGAGATGACCCGATTTAACCCCTTTAGATTTCTTTGCATGGGGCTTTATCGAGTCGCACGTCTATCAGACGAAGATTACGAGTCTTGAAAACTTACGTACACGTATACGAACTGTGCATGGATACTTGACTCTGCTTTCAATAGTTAAATGTCCAACTTTGCTTCGCACCGTAATCAATACAGTTTTGCCGACATGCTAACTCTGCGAGGCTGCCAAAAGATTAATGGCTAAATGGTCTAATTAATGGCTACATGATCTAAATATAGAAATCAAGACGATTAAACAATGCACCATTGATGAGCAGGATGCATGTTAGAACAAAGAACTGTGTGACGTCACGCTTTGGCGCATGACGTCAGGCATTAATATACCAACCCGGATACGCTAGGAGCACCAAAAATTTTCTATAGGTAATACTAAATAGAAAATTTGGTGCTGGGTCGGATAAAAATAGATTATGACTCATCATGGAGAAACGGAATATGAAAGATTTCAGTTGTTTATTTCTTTATTGTTTTATACCATACAGCTTTACGTAAAATACAATACGATTAACATATGTACTTGCATACTCATTTTTATTAGATCCTTCAGGGGTATATTTACCAACATAAATACGACCTAATGGTTTAGATAAATCATTTGTAGATATTTTAATTAAAGTATTAGGGAATTGGGCAGTTACTGCATCACCTAACTGACAGACCTGTTTCAATCTACGATACAATCTAAACTCTTAAAGGTGAGAACCACTTTGTTCTCGGATGATTCATTACTTGCTCTGAACTATGAGAGGGTCAAGATTAGGTTCAAACAAAACACAATGTGGAACAATTAAATATGGAGATGGGGATATCCCTACATTAGGTCCCTCCATTCTTTCCCTAGCCCCCTTCTTACGACCTATTGAATCTTCAAAATTAATCACATATCCAGACATATTAAGTTCTGGAATACTATGAAATGATACACCTGTTACTTGATAATAATTAAATTTTAAAATGGTAGATTTAGACTCATTATTTAGAAGATCCAAACACAAGGTATAAAACCCATCACTATTAACACCAAAAGTATTTTTAGATAAATAAACAAATTTCATTGAAGCTGTAACTATCTTCTCCTTTGAACGCCATTTAGGTTTCCTTCGAGGAACGTACTTCCTTTTTCGAGGAACAAACTTCCTTCTTCGATACATCTTGAACAGTAAATAATACACGTCACTCCGATGCAACCCGACGATAAGATGAAGTTTAAACAATTCTGGATCTATTTATAGATTCTCATTACGTCATGTTATGACACGAATCCTATCCCCTTAGAATCAACATGATGGTGGTCCTTGTCACTATGCCAAAATTGTTCAGGATTATCTAAATGGACGTTTTCCAAATCGCTGGATCGGACGCGGAAGCAACAGACCTTGTGTTGCGAGATGACCAGATTTAACCCCTTTAGATTTCTTTGCATGGGGCTTTATCGAGTCGCACGTCTATCAGACGAAGATTACGAGTCTTGAAAACTTACGTACACGTATACGACTGTGCATGGATACTTGACTCTGCTTTCAATAGTTAAATGTCCAACTTTGCTTCGCACCCGTAATCAATACAGTTTTGCCGACATGCTAACTCTGCGAGGCTGCCAAAAGATTAATGGCTAAATGGTCTAATTAATGGCTACATGATCTAAATATAGAAATCAAGACGATTAAACAATGCACCATTGATGAGCAGGATGCATGTTAGAACAAAGAACTGTGTGACGTCACGCTTTGGCGCATGACGTCAGGCATTAATATACCAACCCGGATACGCTAGGAGCACCAAAAATTTTCTATAGGTAATACTAAATAGAAAATTTGGTGCTGGGTCGGATAAAAATAGATTATGACTCATCATGGAGAAACGGAATATGAAAGATTTCAGTTGTTTATTTCTTTATTGTTTTATACCATACAGCTTTACGTAAAATACAATACGATTAACATATGTACTTGCATACTCATTTTTATTAGATCCTTCAGGGGTATATTTACCAACATAAATACGACCTAATGGTTTAGATAAATCATTTGTAGATATTTTAATTAAAGTATTAGGGAATTTTTGCAGTTACTGCATCACCTAACTGACAGACCTGTTTCAATCTACGATACAATCTAAACTCTTTAAAAGGTGAGAACCACTTTGTTCTCGGATGATTCATTACTTGCTCTGAACTATGAGAGGAGTCAAGATTAGGTTCAACAAAACACAATGTGGAACAATTAAATATGGAGATGGGGATATCCCTACATTAGGTCCCTCCATTCTTTCCTAGCCCCCTTCTTACGACCTATTGAATCTTCAAAATTAATCACATATCCAGACATATTAAGTTCTGGAATACTATGAAATGATACACCTGTTACTTGATAATAATTAAATTTTAAAATGGTAGATTTAGACTCATTATTTAGAAGATCCAAACACAAGGTATAAAACCCATCACTATTAACACCAAAAGTATTTTTAGATAAATAAACAAATTTCATTGAAGCTGTAACTATCTTCTCCTTTGAACGCCATTTAGGTTTCCTTCGAGGAACGTACTTCCTTTTTCGAGGAACAAACTTCCTTCTTCGATACATCTTGAACAGTAAATAATACACGTCACTCCGATGCAACACCGACGATAAGAATGAAGTTTAAACAATTTCTGGATCTATTTATAGATTCTCATTACGTCATGTTATGACACGAATCCTATCCCCTTAGAATCAACATGATGGTGGTCCTTGTCACTATGCCAAAATTGTTCAGGATTATCTAAATGGACGTTTTCCAAATCGCTGGATCGGACGCGGAAGCAACAGACCTTGTGTTGCGAGATGACCAGATTTAACCCCTTTAGATTTCTTTGCATGGGGCTTTATCGAGTCGCACGTCTATCAGACGAAGATTACGAGTCTTGAAAACTTACGTACACGTATACGAACTGCTGCAGATAACATAACCCCGCAAATGCTCCAGAATGTGTTTAGAAATGCTGCGGAACGATTTGAGCTGTGCAGGGATACTGATGGGCGTCACGTCGAATCCTACTCTTAATTATTTAATAAATGTTACCACTTTATCATGTTATGATTGAATTCCATATAATTTCCTAGTGCTTCACAAAAATAGATCCTGACTTTATGTACACCCTGTATATTATATACACTATATTATCACTAAAATAAAAAGTACAGATACTTATTGAAGTACCCTCGTGTGTATATATGGGCGAGCCAAAAAGTACGCGGAAAAATGTTCCTGTGCAAACGTTTTTTTTTTCAAAACAAAACGAGATTAATCATGTCTTCGGAAGTTGATGATGATATCTGACAGGTTATTTCATTAATTCACTTGTCATTGTGTATTGAGGGTGCCTTTAAAAAGAACGTAATTTTTCACCCCATGGAAACCAGCGATTTTGAGTTGAGGGTCATCATCAAATTCTTGTTTAAACTCGAGTGGACAGCTTCGCAAATCAGTGAAGCTTGCAAGGGTTTATGGAGATGTTGCCCCAAAGAAAACAGCAGTTTATAAATGGATTAACCGTTTTCGAAATGGTAGAGAAGACCTGCAAGATGATCCAAGGGAGGGAAGACCGTCAACCTCGACAAATGCAAGAAATGGTAGCCAAAGTGCAGAAATTCGTGGAAGAAGACCGTAGAGTTACAACTGATCAGGTAGCTACTGCAATGGGCATCACACATGGCTCGGCATCTTCGATTTTAAGCGAACATCTCGCCTCAGCAAGCTTTCGGCGCGATGGTCCCAAAAGCGTTGCGCCCAGACCAGCTGGTTCAAAGAGCTGATCTTTCGATGGCTTCTTTAACAAGATCGAAGCTAACGAAGACGAATTTATGGATCGACTCATAACCGGCGATGAGACGTGGATCTACCAATACGATCCTGAAAGTAAGGTACAGTCCAAGCATTGGCTTCCCCGCGGATCTTCTGGACCAGTCAAATTCAAATCGGAGAGGTCGGCGCAAAAGATGATGGCCACAGTTTTTTGGGACTCGAAAGGGGTGATTTTGGTAGACTATCTTGAAGGACAAAGGACTATCACGGGAGCATACTACGTAGGAGTTTTAACAAAATTGAAAGAAGCATTGGTGAAAAAACGACCTGGAAAGTTGCACCGAGGGGTCCTTTTTCATCACGACAACGCTCCAGCGCATTCTTCGAAGGTTGTCAGGGCTGTCCTACGAGAATTTCGATGGGAAATCTTGCCACATCCACCCTACAGCCCTGATCTCGCCCCATCTAACTTCTTTTTGTTCCCAAAACTGAAAAACCATCTCAAAGGAGCCCGATTTAGAAGTATGGACGAAGCAAAAATAGCCGTTTCAGATTGGTTCAAAACGAGAGGTGAAGGGTTCTTCAGGGAGGGGTTAAATGGATGGAAACACCGCCTTCAAAAGTGCATGAACTTAGAGGGGAACTATGTTGAAAAATAATTGCTTTACGTTCATATGTTTTCGCTTAATAAAGGATTCTTTGTTTTTTCCGCGTACTTTTTTTTGGGGTGGGGTGGGGGGGGGGGGGTTGTTTTACTTCATTTGCAACATCTAAGGTCATATGACGGAGGGAACCTACAGCTTTACTTGGGATCTGAACCACGGGTCGCTACATAATCTGAGCGAGAAGGACGGTCTCCCATCTGACTACTACCCAGACCCAATGTCGCTTAACTTCGCTGATCTCCGAAGCGGTGTTACGACATTGGCCTCGACATAGCCCATATATGAAATATGATGAATGATTTTTTCCCTTGTGAGTTTGCATCATATATATATATATATATATATTATATGGGCTACGTAGTGGCCGATGTCGTAACACCGCTTCTCTGAGATCAGCGAAGTTACATTGGGTCTGGGTAGTAGTTGGATGGGAGACCGTCCTCTGCGCCCAGATTATGTAGCGACCCGTGGTTCAGATCCCACGTAAAGCTGTAGGTCCCCTCCGTCATATGACCTTAGATGTTGCGAAGGAGGTTAAACAACCCCAATTAAAAAAAAAATATATATATATATATATATATATATATATATATATATATATATTACAGGGTGTCCCAGGAGGAAATGTCAAGAATGCACCATTTAACTCTTTGGGTATTTCTAAGTAGAAAGTATTATATCGACATGTGCCTGATTCCCAACCGTTACCAAGATACAGGCCTCTACATTTGGGTAACTAAAACATAATAAAAAGCCGATCTTAGATAATATTCAATAACATTTAATGATACATTGGCAACTGTGCACATCCTCACATTATTTATTTACATTATTTTTTTGTCTGGGGGTTCTTGAAGAGTAACGTTTATCAGCGGGTAAGCCAGAAACTAGGGAGCAGTTTGTTGCACGTATACAAGATGCGTTCATAAACCTCAGAAATGAACTTCCGCGTTTTCCTTGGCAAGGCTCGATGGATCGGAGGCTCGCCGCGTGCATTGAAGAAGGAGGGGGTCACTTTGAAACCATTCTGCAATAAGTGCAATAGTGTATTGTATGTTTGTACTTTTTGTAAACCACAAGTGTCATTAAATAGTATCTAAGATCGCCTTTTTATTATGTTTTAATTAGCCAAATGTAGAGGCCTGTATCTCGGTAACGGTTGGGAATCAGACCCATATCGATATAATACTTTCTACTTAGAAATACCCAAAGAATGAAATGGTGCATTCTTGACATTTCCTCCTGGGACACCTTTATATACACAACATATATATATATATATACATATATATATATATACAGGGCGTCCCAAAAAAATGTATACACACTTTAACAGCTGATAGCTCAATTGATGTTTCTTTCTTTCAAGTTAAACCCATTAGAATTAATAATGGCAGTCAGACTAAGCTTTGAACAAAGGAAATTCATTCTAAAATGCTACTGGAAGTGTGAAAACGCAGTTGAAGTGCAAAGACAGTTTAGGAGGGAGTTTCAAACAGATTCCACCAACGCGACTTACCATCACTCGAATTAGAGATAAGTTTGAAGCCGATGGAACTGTTCAGAATGTCCACAAGAAGCGTTCCGGAAGACCACGGACATCGACAAGCCCCACAAAGCAAGAAAGAGTACTGGAAACGTATCACCAAAGTCCAAGAAAATCTGTGCGGCAAGCGAGTCGTGAGGTAGGAATTTCAGAATCGTCTGTCCAACGCATTTTGAAGCGCTGTCAATGGAAAAGTTACATTCCAAGATTAGTCCATGCTATTAATGAAGATGATCCGGACCGAAGAGTGGAGTATTGCGCGAGTGGTACTTGCACGATGTGGATGTGGATTGGACGAAGGGGTTTCGTAGAATACCCTCCGCGTTCACCAGACCTCACACCACTAGACTTTTTTTTATGGGGATACTTAAAAGACAAAGTCTACGCTATAAAACCTGCAACAGTCGCTGAATTGAGAGCAGCCATTGAACGAGAATGCACACAAATACCAAACGAAATGTTTCGTGATGTTTGCGATTCCATTGCTTCGCGTTATCAGCAGTGCCTGGACCAGAACGGACGTCAGTTTGAAAACAGGCGTTGACAAAACAATTAAATAATGTCTGTAGATTCTATTACATTTTGAAAATGAAATGTATTTTAATAAACACTGCCTTTATAATTATTTATTATATGTTAAACACAGACCGTGCATGGAACAAGGAACTCTTCTGGGAAAATTAAATCCACTATAGTCCGAATAAGTAATGGTAAATGACAAATACCATAGTTTTTCTTTTTCATGATGCAAGCCCGACGTGGGCAACGGGTCTCTCGCAAAGAGGTCCCATAAATATAGCTTCCCTCACCAGCTATCTGCAAAGCAGACAGGATCCAGCTTTGGGACATGGATCTAGGGTTTAAAGCAGCCTAGCCCTGCTACATTTAGAATCTCAATATAAGCAAAAGACTCGTTGCATTCACGTCGGATTGAATACATCAAATAAAAAGGGGTAACTATTGTATTTTTAGCCAAAAAAAACAAAACTTAAACCTCAACCGGGACATTGAGCGTCCACTTTTCAAGGCACATAACACGTCCGTTTAAATACACAAACTCAGAATCCTGAGAAACTTATATGTTAAACACAGACCGTGCATGGAACAAGGAACTCTTCTGGGAAAATTAAATCCACTATAGTCCGAATAAGTAATGGTAAATGACAAATACCATAGTTTTTGTTTTTCATGATGCAAGCCCGACGTGGGCACCGGGTCTCTCGCAAAGAGGTCCCATAAATATAGCTTCCCTCACCAGCTTTGCAGATAGGTGGTGAGGAAAGCTATATTTATGGGACCTCTTTGCGAGAGACCCGTTGCCCACGTCGGGCTTGCATCATGAAAAAAGATAAACTATGGTATTTGTCATTTACCATTACTTATTCGGACTATAGTGGATTTAATTTTCCCAGAAGAGTTCCTTGTTCCATGCACGGTCTGTGTTTAACATATATATATATATATATATATATATATATATATATATATATATATATATATATATATATATTATGTCATTCCTAAACGGAATAATTTACAGTAGGAAGATTATGAACTTAACTGTATATTATATGCGTAAGAGGTAATAGAGGCTTTCCTCTAGTCTGATGTTCTCATAAAAAGAAACCGTGGTCGTAAAACGCCAATGATTATTTTTTCTATGAACCTTTTTTCCTAAAACAAAATTAATACTGTAGAAATATATATATATATATATATATATATATATATATATATATATATATATATATATACACACATATATATATATTACAAAATTAATTTTTGTTGAGAATATTTTGTAGTTTAAAAAATGTCTCAACTTCAGGAGTGTTAATTTTACAAAATATTTTAACGGCAGATTTCTTTGTATGTGTTAAATAGTGCCTTTCCTTCAAGAACATTGAATTAACGCTTCACCTTTCTTAAAATATGGGAAACGTTTCAAGGATAGTTGAAACACTGCCGTATTTTACCTAATAGCTACAAAACAAACGGAGTTCTTCATAAATATTGTAGTATTATCGAAGGTGGTGCGTAAAAGTCTAAGGAAAGTGCAACCCGTATTTTACTACTGTTTATAAAATAAATTAGTTTCTGTTTACATTATATCTGTACAGGGAATGTTAAGGTTCATATAGAGCATTTTAGAGGCTCGAAATAAGCACAGTAAAAATAAAATAAATTAAAATAAATGATAAAGCAGTTACAAATAAAATGTGATTTATTTTAGTTTCGCAATTTATCATTTTCATTTTTTGGTGCTTGTGTTAAAACTAAATGCTAAATGCACTATAAAGCTTAAATATCAAAGTATTTTGCATATTTTATACTCCAAAATACGGCTTCGGACCAAAAATAAAACACTGTCTCAAATGCGCTCATGACCTTGATAATACCTTTAAGTTATACACCTTTACGAGGAATATCGAGTATCTGCGATGTCATTATGATAAAAAGATACCCCTGTGTGTCAGTTTGAAAAAAAAAAATATAGCAAAAACGTTTCTAAGCGATAAAAGTTTAAATAGTGAAAAATTAATGCATAGCAACATACCAAAATATTAGAATATTTTGTCAGGTGTTACAGAAATTAGAATAAATTCATTATGTTTATTGAGTACTGCCAATATATTAAACCTTTATCAAAGACTCCTTAACTCTGCCTCTTAGTATTTCTTTGGTCCACCCATAGCCCTGATTACGGCCTCCAATCGACGTGACAAGCCTCTTCCATTCTTCTGTAGTTATCGATTGCCAGGTTGTCAGCAAACACTTCTTCAGTTCACTAAGTGTCCCTGGTTTATGCTTTTGGACCTTCTGCTTAGCAATATTCCAAAAATTTTCTATCGGATTAAGATCGGGAGAATTAGCTGGCCATGGTAGTATTTCAATTTCATGAGTATCAAACTACGCAGATGTTGCACGAGCCGCATGAGTTGGAGCCAGGTCATGTTGAAAAATAAATGGTTCTTGTCCATACAGCTGTTCTGCAGACTCCAGCACCAATTATTCTAAGATTTCTTGATAAACATGACTATTACACAGTTCTATTTACAAGTGACCTCACATCATTTGAATTCATACAATATTGGCAGTACTTGATAAACATAATGAATTTATTCTATTTTTTTGTAACACCAGGCAAGATATTCTAATATTTTGGTATGTTGCTGTGACTATTTGATAAGGTTTTTGCTGTATTTTTTTTTTTTTCAAAACTGGCACACACGGTTTTTTTTTTATCATAATGACATCACAGATACTCAATATTCTCATAAAGGTGTATAACATAAAGGTATTATCAAGGTCATGAGCACATTTGAGACAGTATTCTATTTTTTGGGTCCGTAGTTGTATGCTCCAGCTTGAGGGATGCACTGTTTAAACATATTTTACAAAAGGATTGAAACATTTTCGATTTGTTGCCGTTATCTGGAAGACTGTTGTTTCGATTCGTGGCTTCAGTTTTTTTGTCAAAAGTTGAGGCTTTGCGACGTAAACGATGCTCTTTACATGGTTTCATAAAAAGAAGTCTAAACGGGTTAGATCGGATGAACGTGGTGACCACAGATGTTTTTCTTCCCATTCCTCTGCTAAAATTTCGTTAAAAGTTCTCACACATCCAAAACATAATGACAGAGAACTCTGTTTTATTTGAAAAATTATTTGATTCATAAAATTAAAGTCCGTGAATTGAGGGAGAACGTTCTGCAGTACTGCGTGGTTTCGCTCTCCAGTTACAGTCATCCCCTCAATAATGAAAGGGCAAAAGGTCTGTGACTTTCGTAAGGCACACTACACACTGAAAATTTGCTTCTTTGAATTGTCACCATTTTAGTTTATAATAACGCCTCCAACAGATAGTCTTGCCTTGTCTACCTCGCACGCTAAAAACTTTGATAGTTAAGGTTTTTTATGTCGTGAATATTTTGTTTTCTCTAAATAAAAAAAAAAAACGTGCTCTTTACAGAAATTAACAATTATTTATGTAGGCTGCCCCAAATTTTATTATTTTGAGGAATGCTAGGTACCCAATTTTCACGATCAATCCCTCATTCGGCTCCTTTTGTGGGATTAGTGTATTTAATTTATATCCATTTATATCCATTTAATTAAGCTCTCCAAAGTAAAGTGGGTAATAGAGGCGTGTGTTTGAAGTAAATTGTTGACTCTTTCATTATCTGTTCAGTAAGTCAGTAATAGATGATGATGAACGCTTAAATAGCAAATCCCAGCCAAACTATATGTATTTTGGGAGAGTATCTAACTATATACAGGGTGGGCCGAAAGTCTGGATCCATAGGAAAATATTTATTTTAATACATAAATTACAACAAATGGTAAATACTTAAAATGAATATCAACTTTAACTCGTAAATGCGTATCCGTGATACTGTACAGTAGTTCGTACTCCAGTATAAATACTCAAATACCTTTTTTATTTCAGCCCAGAAATGGCTTCGAATCTAACAACAGAAGACCGGGTAGAACTTGTGCTCATGTACGCAAGACAGGGCGCTACACACAGAGAAGTTGCTACCGAATTCAATAGAAATCATCCTGATAAGCATCCAGTAACACATGCGACTGTTGGCAAGTTGTTTAAACGTTTCAAAGAAACAGGAAGTGTACATGATCGACGGCGTTCTGGTCGTCCAAAAACTGCAACTGATGAAAATACCTCTGCAATGGTATGTGAAACTTTAACGAATAGTCCAGTAAAGTCAACAAGAAGATTATCAAATGAAACACGCATCTCGAGAACGTCAATTCGAAGAATTATTAAAAATCATAAATTTCATCCCTAAGTGTCTCGATGTCAGAGGCCGCCAATTTGAGCATTGTTATAATTTGTTGTTTATACTGGAGTACGAACCACTGTACAGTATCACGGATACGCATTTACGAGTCAAAGTTGATATTCATTTTAAGTATTTACCATTTGTTGTAATTTATGTATTAAAATAAATATTTTCCTATAGATCCAGACTTTCGGCCCACCCTGTATATTACGGTGATCCAAAAAAAATTAAAATTAAAAATATATTTCTCATGACATTTGCTCATATTTCACAACCACCAATAATGTTGGAAATAAAAAACTGGATCGATTCGTGCATACTTAGAAGTGGCGCAACTCGAAGCCTTAGGATCATTAATTATACATACTGTACAGTTTTGGGGTGGCAAATTTCTTCAAATTTGCGCCACCCTTAAATATTAATGGATTCAGCTCAAACTTCGGGCGGAGGTCTTTGTCTGTATAAGGAATGGGAAAATACACCAGGAGCTCTTATGTATGCATTTTAATGTTTTACCATATATGTGTCACCTGAGAAAATTTTGTTACACAGACTGCACATGGAACAAGGAGCTCTTCTGGGAAAATTAAATCATGACCCGTCATTACCCGTTGCTCACGATGGGCTTCCATCACGAAAAAGAGAAATTTTAGTATTTGTCATTTACCATCATTTATTCAGACTATACTGGATTTAATTTTCCCAGAAGAGTTCCTTGTTCCATGCATGGTCTGTGTGTAACATTATATATACACGAGTATTAGGGATGTACCCAATACTAAAATTCACCGAATACCGAATATTTGGTGCAAAACTATTCGGCCGAATACCGAATTCCGAATATTAGTTTTATTTGGGTTATTAGGCGTCACTATAAAGAACTGAAGCCTTTATCAGTTTGACAGCACATAGAATTAATAGTAAATGTGAGCAAAAAGCAGCATGTTTTAGCCACCAAAAATCTGCCACATTCCCATACTCATGAAAGATTTGCAACTGCATTGACTTCATATTGCAAGAATGAACCTTCATTAATCATCATCAGTGGTGGACTCTAATTCAGTGTGTTGTAAAGCTTCTTAGTAGATGTGAAAAATTAACGAATGACTTTTCCTCTGATTCTTCTTGTCTTCACATGGTGCCTCCCGATTTAACAGGTCTCGTGGTATTTTTGCCTAACATAACTGATGATGCAGGTGTTCATACTATGAAAAACGATTTAATAGAAAATTTACAGAATCGTTTCAGGCAGTGGAAGGCAGACATTACTCGCATGATTTCTCACGTTTTAGATTCTCGTTTCAAATTTGCTTGCATAACAGTGCCTGAGTTTGTAAAAAATAAGATAATCATTATGTCTGCATCACCTAACGCTAGTCCTGCAGGTAATATAACTTATGGTGATGAAGCAACTGAAGGTTAATTTATGCAATTATTTCGATGAGGTTGTGCCTCCACCTATCAAAAATAGTCAGAAAAGTTATCAAAAAGTTATTCAAAGGAGCCACGAGTCACTTGCGACACGAACCCTCTTGATTGGGGTCGCCATAATGGTGAAAGATTCCCGAAACTACTGAACAGCTGGGTTTTGCTGCGCGCCGCCTGACGTCACCGGGTCTCGATCCCGGGGCCGATGGATTCGTAGTCAGCGAGGCTGACCACTACACCACCGACGCGGATGTGTATATGTTACGCGTGATCGGTGAAATTGCGCATTTCATGAAAAAAGGAATATTTTGCGTTTTTCATGAAATGCGCAGGGCGTTTGCCAATTTCATGAAATAAGCAGAAGTAATGCATTTTTTATAAAATACATAATTTTGGTGTGCGTTTTTCATGAAATCGGCAAAGGATGAAATGACAGTTACGTGACCAATTTCAGTTTGCGTTTTTGATGAAATCGGCAAAGAATGAGCTAATAAGATGCATTTTTACAGCAAACCAGAACAAAGTTTATTTTATATGCCCTGCACATTTCATGAAAAACGCAAAAAATTGCGACTGGTACAAATTGGTAACGTTTCAAATACACGCATTCACAACTTAACTTTACAAAAAATTCCGATGTTAAAGGGTTAATTGAATGCCCGGTTAGGTCAACTGTACGCCCTTGACGATTGGTTAGGTTAAGTCGTGATATTTTCGTTTCGTTGAAAACCTTCAATCATTTTAAGAACCTGAATTAAATCTCCTCGAATACGCCTTTTTTACAAGTGAGAATAAATTTAACGTTTCTAAACAGTCAGCGCATTCTCTCCATTCTAATTCTGTCTATGTCCTGTCATAAATATGGGGACTGGAAGTGAAAGCAGTATTCCAGGTGAAGGGTACTAAGGAATTGTATAATGTTAGCATTGTTTTCTTATTGTTATTTGATTGCTAATAATGTAGGAATAAGTGTTACTAGTAGAACTGGACTATGTCATGCTACTTTTTGATTACACCAAGTGAACATATGATATTAAAAACATTCGAAAACGGATTACTTATTTATAATAAAATAAGTTTGACTACGTGTATGCGGCAGCATCAGGAACTCGATACTGACCAAGCTAAATATAGCCCATTCCAGCTGATAGCGCAGGCAAATTTCCAAGCACCACCACGTCGTTGTTAGTGGTCCAAATTTAATTTTTCATTGTTTATATTTATTGTAATATTATTATGATACTTTGTAAACTATAGGAACAAAAATGTTTTTATTCACTTTAAAAGTAGCGAGTAGCGGTTGGAATTCCTCTAAAATGTAGCGCCCCTACTGCTTTTGCTACTTTTACTAAAAAGCAGCGGCGCTACCACTACCACTACGAGAAAAGTAGCGCCGCTACTCCTAACACTGTATATAACTATATATAGCTTTACTCCAACTTGTTCATTCTAACGGAAGTCAAGCTTGTTACTCCACCTCACAGAGTATTTTTTAAGCTTTTCCCACTGGGCGACAAAGGCAGATCGGGAGGTGGGGGGGTGGATTAAGGCAGGGGTGTGCTGCCAATTTCTTAACAACCGGTTCTTATACAGATAGGGGTGTAAATCGGCGAGCGCCAATGGCACGAATCATTAAGCTAAGGGGTCTGTGGTGAGCGGTAGCTCCCCCAGCGGGGTCCGGGGCGGAGCCAACGCATTTTAGCTTTTCCAAACAGCATTTTGTAACATTTTGGCAGAAATTACTTAACATATTCTTTATACTCACTGATGACATAATTATCTAAAAATAAACTAATTTTTCATCAAAAAATAAATAAATATTAAAATGACCACTGCTTGTGATACTACCTATATTTTTCTATAAAATCCTGAAAAAATGAAAACAAATTTAGATATAAATAAATTTCTACTGACTGTTAAATATTTGTTAAAAACAAACAAACGGTTCGGTGATCCAATCAAAATTTCACAACCGGTTCGGGCCAACCGGACCGAACCGGTCCCAGCACACCCCTGGATTAAGAATACTATGGATCCGGATGTTCCCTAATCAGGCCACCATCCCCGTGTGGTCTGAAATAACTCTAGCATTATCTATATATAAGTATTCAATGTAAATTTCCTATTTACATTTAGGATAAACAGTTCTAATTGCATATATTATATGTATTTATATGGCTTGCAAGACAATGCTCCCAAGACAATTCTATTTTTACAAATTTTGAAAATTCTTTGTCGCCCAGTACCCTAAAATTTCATTTACTGGGCGACAAATTTTCTTCACTGGGTGACATTCATGTCGCCCACTCACTAGGTTAAAAAATGCTCTGCCACCTCAGAAATACAGCTTAATTAATGTGGAATTCCAGCCACGCCCCACCACGGACGGACGGTCAGAAACTACAAAATCCCCACCGGACTCGATCTCATGACCTCCCGATCAGCAACCCAGCGTTTTAACTACTAGGTTACCCAGGTACCCATTTATCTACCCACCAGTTTTTACTGTGCGGAAGGATGAACAGCTGGGTTAGCTGCGCGCTGCCTGCCGTTACCGGGGATCGAACACGGTGCCGATGGATTCGTAGTCAGTGATGCTAACCACTACGAGAGAGAGAGAGAGAGAGAGAGAGAGAGAGAGAGAGAGAGAGAGAGAGAGAGAGAGAGAGAGAGAGAGAGAGAGAGCAAAACTTTATCTAGTTTTACTCCATTTTCTTCTTCAAGGTAATATTTACAATTGTAGGATGTTAATAACTGCGTTTTTATTTCGCTTATTTCTTCCTAAATTACATTACAAGAACAGAACCGAATTAGAAATTTTTTTCTCCGGTGCAGAAGTTTATAACATGGTTCTCCTTTAAGTGCTCCGCTGGACTGCTTAGGATGATTAGGGAAGAAAAAATATAATCGGGATCTGCATAGTGTAATTTTAGTGAGGCGACATTACGTGAATTGCATTATTCATTTAGTTGCATTATTCATTAATAAGGCATACAGTCTCTTTCGGTTAAAAAAGATGTGTAACTTATATTTTATTCTATTTCTTAAGTAATGGTTTATAGGTGCGGTCATCGGTATTTTTAGTGAGGTACGTGCAAGGGAAATAATTTTTTGATGGTAGTGTGTGTGTGTGTGTGTGTGTTTAGTTTAACGCTTTCTGTCCCAAGTTATTGTTTTGAACTAAAAAACAATTTTTAACACTTAAAAATGTTAAAATAGGTATGGAAACATAAACAAAACTGTTTAGAAATTTATTTAATTAATTACACTAGAAATTATATGATTCCATTTGGTGCTATTAAGTAATAAGAGAAACTAACAACTTTGGTACTTTGAATGAAACAAATAAAAGCAATATTTGTCCTTTGCTAAACACAACGGTAGCCCATACTACTTCGAATGGAATGCATTAAAACATTTTTGTCTTCGTTAAACATAATGGTACATCACAATTTCTGCATTTTAGACGAGAGTAACCCTTCGTACAGTTTCTGCATCTCTTTTTGGATTCTAAATGCTCAGACCAATGTCCAAAAAACTTGCACAGGTTGCTATACAGTTAATTGTTACGTTCAAATGCCATAAGGCATCATTGAAGCTAATCTGAGGAAATTACACGCACTTTTTGTTGGTGATGCCATATGGAATCGCTGGGACAGAAAGAGGTAATTATTGTAGATCCCTAAAAAGTTTTGATATCGAATTATATATGTATGTCTTATTCTTTTACCGCTTTCGATATTCTATTTTAAAAACCAGTATTAAGTCCTTCACAAGGCCAGTTGAATTCTTTCTCAATGTATGAATTCAAAAGATCTTTAATTACAGCGTTATATATAATATATATATATATATATATATATATATATATATATATATATTAGAGAGAGAGAGAGAGAGAGAGAGAGAGAGTTACAAGGAAAAGAAGTACCTCAAAAGGCCTTGCGGCCCATACCGAGGAGGTACCAATGGCAACGGGTGCCAGGGAAAATTTTGTCTTTCAACTATCCTAGCAGTAGTAGAAAACTGGATAGAAAAGTAGAAGGCTCTCTCCCACCCTCCGCTCCCTCCCTGCCAGAGGCAGGTACGGAAAAAGGTTGAAGAAAATACCTTGACCCTGGAAAAGTAGCCAAGGAAATTTTACAGGAAAGTGGAGAATATATAAATAGCTCTATATTTAGCTTGCTCACAGAGACCGAGCAAGTGACCTCCTGCAGAGTTTTCTGAGGTTTTAATCTTAAACTATGATTGTGTTCAGTACTTTGTCTAGCCTATTTTAAACAGATTTACACTTTGACTGGAAACAACCCCTGAGGGAAGTTGGTTCCAGATATTAACTATTTTATAGGAAAAGAAATTTCCGCAGACTGAGGTCCTAAATGTCTTTACACACTCAAATAGTGTGCAAGATTTCGTCTAACCTTTTCTTGAACTGATCCACAGAGGAACTGTTCACAACTTCCGAAGGTAACCTGTTCCATGTGTCACAGATCTTATACGTAACGTAATTCCCACACACACTAGTCCTAAACCGTTTCAAATCCAACTTCCAACCATTGTTGCGAGTTGGGTTATCATTTAAACTAAACATACTTCTAAAATCGACATCGTTGAACCCTCGTAAGAGCTTGAAAACCTCGATCAGTTGACCGCGCAGCCTCCGAGTTTCAAGCGAAAACAAGTTCAGGGCGCGTAACCGTCGATTGTAGCCCATATGCCTAACGGAAGGGATCAACTTTGTGGCCCTCGCCTGCACTCGCTCCAGCCTCTCAATATCTTTCCTGAGGGTGGGCGACCAGAACTGCACAGCATACTCCAGGTAGAGAGAGAAAGAGAGAAGAGAGAGAAGAGAAGAGAGAGAGAGAGAGAGAAAGAGAGAGAGAGAAAGAGAGAGAAAGAGAAAGAGAGAGAAAGAGAGAGAGAGAGAGAGAAAGAGAGAGAGAGAGAAAGAGAGAGAGAGAGAGAGAGAGAAAGAGAGTTACAAGGAGTTACAAGGAAAAGAAGTACCTCAAAAGGCCTTGCGGCCCATACCGAGGAGGTACCAATGGCAACGGGTGCCAGGGAAAATTTTGTCTTTCAAACTATGCTAGCAGTAGTAGAAAACTGGATAGAAAAGTAGAAGGCTCTCTCCCCACCCTCCGCTCCCTCCCTGCCAGAGGCAGGTACGGAAAAAGGTTGAAGAAAATACCTTGACCCTGGAAAAGTAGCCAAGGAAATTTTACAGGAAAGTGGAGAATATATAAATAGCTCTATATTTAGCTTGCTCACAGAGACACCGAGCAAGCGAACTCCTGCAGAGTTTTCTGAGGTTTTAATCTTAAACTATGAGTGTGTTCTGTACTTTGTCTAGCCTATTTTTAAACAGATTTACACTTTGACTGGAAACATCCTCTGAGGGAAGTTGGTTCCAGATATCAACTATTTTACAGGAAAAGAAATTTCGCAGACTGAGGTCCTAAATGTCTTTACACACTCAAATAGTGTGCAAGATTTCGTCTAACCTTTTCTTGAACTGATCCACAGAGGAACTGTTCACAACTTCCGAAGGTAACCTGTTCCATGTGTCACAGATCTTATACGTAACGTAATTTTCACACACACTAGTCCTAAACCGTTTCAAATCCAACTTCCAACCATTGTTGCGAGTTGGGTTATCATTTAAACTAAACATACTTCTAAAATCGACATCGTTGAACCCTCGTAAGAGCTTGAAAACCTCGATCAGTTGACCGCGCAGCCTCCGAGTTTCAAGCGAAACAAGTTCAGGGCGCGTAACCGTCGATTGTAGCCCATATGCCTAACGGAAGGGATCAACTTTGTGGCCCTCGCCTGCACTCGCTCCAGCCTCTCAATATCTTTCCTGAGGGTGGGCGACCAGAACTGCACAGCATACTCCAGGTACGGCCGAACAAGGGAATTGTACAGTGAGAGCACAATCTCCTTGTTCCGAAACTGAAATTGCCTCCTGATATAACCCAATAGTTTCTGGCTTTCTTTTCCATCTCTACACACTGTTTCGTAAACTTAAGGTCGCTGCTAATTAGCACACCCAAGTCCTTTTCTAAATCAGTCACCTCGATATTACTGCCCAACATCGAGTAGTCCGACTTGGGATTGGCGTAGCCAATGTGCATCACTTTGCATTTACCCAAGTTAAACGGCATTTGCCATTTTCGGACCACTCTCCTATCCTACCTAGGTCCGCACGCAGTTCCTCGATCGCTTCGGGCGTCCCAACATTGGCCCCAAGCTTGGTGTCATCAGCGAATTTGGCGATCCGACTGACGATGCCACCGTCGATATCATTTATGTAAATGGTAAACAACAGTGGCCCCAAAACGGAACCCTGAGGAACCCCACTAGTGACCGAGGCCCAACCCGAACTAGCCCCTTTAATTACCACCTCTGCCGCCTATTCCTTAGCCAGTTTTCAATCCACCTACCTATTTCCCCACCGATACCCAGCGCGCGCACTTTCGCCATTAGCCGGCGGTGAGGTACCTTATCAAAGGCTTTCTGAAAGTCGAGATAAAGTATATCAATCGCCCTACTCTTATCGTACTCACTCAACATGACGTGGAAAAACTCGAGCAAGTTGGTGAGACACGACCTATGCCGTCTAAACCCATGTTGGGAGTCCCCAAGCAGCTTGTAGGAATCCAAATGGTCAACGATTCTATCAGCTATTATCCTTTCTAATAATTTACCTACAACTGAAGTGAGACTAATAGGACGATAGTTCCCTGGACTTTCGTGATCCCCTTTCTTAAAGATAGGGGTCACGTTGGCCTCTCTCCAGTCACCAGGCACCAGGCCCATCTCCAACGATTTGTTGAAGACTGTAGCCAGGTGGGGAGCCACCTGGTCGCGCACTTCTCGCAAAACACTGGGGAGAAACTGGTCTGGCCCAGGAGCCTTAAACGCGCTCAGTTTGTCTATTCTATGAGCAACGACTGTCGCGGTACATCTAACACTATCCAGGTCAGCACCTTCGTGCCTCACAGCTGGCTCGGGGATGACGCGGGTATCCTCCTGGTGAACACTCCCGCAAAGTACTCATTAAGCACCTTAGCGATGTCCGCGTCGGAGGTCCGCAGAACGCCGCTTCCGTCCTTTAAAGGACCTATCATGCTTCTAATAGGCTTTCTACTATTAACATAACTGAAGAACTCCTTAGGGTTCCTCTTGCAGAGGCTTGCCACCCGTAGTTCTTCGTTACGTTTCGCTAGCCTAACCTTCGCCTTCACTTCCTACACAGGCGGACATACGCTTCAGTGTTCTCGTGGGAACGATTGGCCTTCGCCCTCCTATACACTACTTTCCTATTTCGGATAGCCGAAGCAATGCCACGATTGAACCACTTAGGCTGCGTTGAAGCAGGGGTGACCAGTTTTGAGGTATGGCAGCAGACTGCAGCACCATAAACTCATCCCGGAATGCACTCCACACTCCCTCAACATCGCCGCCAACCTCTAACCCCATCTCTGCTACGCTATCCCTGAGGCTAACAAAGTTCGCCCGCCGGAGATCGAGCTTACTGCCTCTCGAGTTACTACGCTTCACCCGAGGGACACACACACGGAACCTAATAATACCGTGATCACTCCGCCCAACGATTCGTCAACGGTGAGGCCAGTGACGAGGTTGTCTTCGGTCGTGAATACTAAGTCTAGAACGCTTTCGCCTCGTGTAGGCTCGTTGACCCACTGAGTGAGGAAGTTCTCATCAGCAAAGTCAACTAGCCTCCTCCCTTCAGCATCGGCAGTCCTGTTTTCCCACTTTATGCCGCGACAGTTGAAGTCTCCTAAAACTACACACACCCTATCCCCTAGCAGGCTACTGAGTTCGGTGTACAGGGCTGTATCCTCCTCGAGGAGGAGATGCGGAGGTCTGTACACCAAGATTAACCTATAGTTCGTCCCTCCCACGTTCAGATCGACGCCAAGCAGCTCCCGTTCCGACCGGAACTGGCAGTCAACCGGACTCAACGTGTCTCTGACGTATATTAGTACCCCACCCCCCTCCCCACGGGTGCGGTCTTTGCGAAACATTCTATACCCGGGAATTCGAACTCCCCAACGTAGTCCCTACGATCAGTATGAATCCAGGACTCGGTGATAGCAACGATATCCTGGTATTCTGATGCTAAGAGCGCCCGTAGCTCGCGAAACTTGTTCCTAATTGACCTAGCATTAAAAAGCATTGCACGGAGGGAGCCTTCCCTATTCTGACCGCCCCCTAGCACGACCCGTTTCCCGAACAGCCAAGGCTGTCGGGAGTTGAAGAGCCCCTCACTAACGAGGGGGCAACTTCCACAGGAGACTGAGCCCCCTCCAACGTAGGAGGAGGGTCACCCATCTGTACTTCGCCGCACCCTTCAGTCGAAGGTACGTCCGCCCCGGCTCATCCTCATCTCTCCCCGGTGGGGGCCCATCATCTCTCCCAGGACTCGACCTCACCATTCTGTATAGGTGCCGGTCGAGCAGCGCGCCTAGCACACCTTTACCCTTGTCATTGAGGTGGACACCATCCCTCTGGTAAAGGTCCCACCTACCCGAAAATGCATCGAAGGGGTCAATAAACTTCACGCCCAGCGGAACGCACAAGTCTTGTACCCTCTCGTTGATGCCAATGACCTTACTGAGCGAGTGGTCACTGACATTCATTCGCGGTAAAATACCCATTAACATTCCCTGTCTGTCTTCAGTTTAGATCATCCGCAAGAGACATGATCTCGGTGATGATCCCTTCTGTAAGACCCACCCCACCGCCTTTGAGGAACAGGTCATTGCCACCAGCGTGGACAACGATCGCAGTCCTCCGACTATCCACGCGCACCCTCTCTACCTCCTTCCTTAAGTGCGCCGTTCCCCGCCCAGGTAAGCACCTTACCTTCCTCCCATCCCGGTTTGCAGAAGCAAAGTACTTCTCCTGGCCCCTGATCTGCGAGTCCCTAATCAAAACGGTGTCTTCCTCCTTCGAGCACAGGAGACTAAAGCGGTTAGAGGTCTTGACAGGGGCAACTGGGGTCTCAGGCTTCGGCTTCGCAGCCTTCTTGCC
>JAJOZX010000463.1:885000-917500 GCA_023014485.1 Bathynomus jamesi | reverse complement strand
CAAATGGTGTGGGTTACTTGTATTTATAAACTGTTAGGATCGTAAAATCGGGATTAATTAATGAATATAAAATAACAATTCACGATATACAAATGTAAGTTGGGTTTAATAGATAGATTGTGAAAGGTTAGGAAATGGGCCTATCCTGAATTTAAATAAAACTACATGACATGAACCATGAAGCCAGAACAACAGGTTTAGTTTTGTTTATACTCGTATTCACGTTCAGCCAATCAGGCAGAGGATTGTTTGTCAGTGATACCCACCTCTAGCCTTGCCCACTCATGTTCTTAAAGACAAATTAGTTTTCAAATAATGCCAGATCTATATAAGTAAGAGATTTAATATCAGAAAATAGTCCAATAAAGTTAGTTGAATACTGTAAAATAGGTGGAAAATTCTAAAAACTATCGAAATCATGTATTAATTTCCGTCTTTTAAGTTGAAGGTGCAATAATAAATAAACTGAAGATCACGTGTAAAGCGCGAATGGAGCAAAGAAATCATCTCGCTGGAAAGGCAGCGCATCGCTAAGAAGGCAGTTAAGTTGAGTCAAGAAGAATCAGACAGAGTCGTCAAAGCAGTTTGTCCATCTTATATAAATCGTTTTGCCTTTCCTTGTTAGTTTTTTCAACATTTCGATCAGAGCCTGTGGGAAGTAGGGCCTATATTAAGATGAGTTAATAACAGAAAATTAACTTCATTTTCGATAGAATCTTCTATCCGCGGCCCAAGGCTTTTATTCATGTTACGCGCAAGGCTACATCGTTTTTGAAGGCCTACTTGATTTTCGATCAAGGTTTAACCTTGTGTCTTGACTTATATAACGTAAGTTTAAAGTTAAATTAATCTGTAAACATAAGATTAAAAGTATAAAAATATTGGTGTTTCACAAGAACAATTTATATGACTGGTCGAAAGTAAATTCATGAGTTTAATAATACGGTTCGATAAACAGTGTTAATTTACTTAGTTGTGGTTTAGTGGAAAAGTTGAATTAATAGTTAAAGCATCAATTGCCACGTTACCATCCTGAGTGTGGGTGTCTTGTGTCGTTACAACCCAACCCACGAACGGGGACAAAAGGAATTTTTAACAACGTTGTACCACAACCCCAACCGCGGGGAGCCCCAAACCCTTTAACAGAACTGTCAATAGTCACGTTTATCAAGAAATCTTAGAATACTTAATGATGGTTTCTGCAGCACAACTGTATGGAGACGAACCATTTATTTTTCAACATGACCTGGTTCCAGCTCATACATATATAGGAGAATACAAGAGGCTCGTAAATTCGTAACACCTGACAAAATATTCTAATATTTTGCTATGTCGCTGTGTATTAACTTTTGACTATTTAATAAAATGTTTGATATATTTTAATTTCTTTTTTCAAAACTGGCGCATAGAGGTGTCTTTTTATCATAACGACGTCACAGATATTCAGTCTTCCCACAAAAGTGTATAACTTAAAGGTATTATGAAGGTCATGAGCACATTTGAGACTAGTCTGTTTTTTCTGCTCCGGAGTTATATATATATATATATATATATATATATATATATATATATATATATATATATATATATATACAGGTTATAACAAAAGCCCGTTCCCTTTTTTTATGTAGGAAGGAGGGGGAAAAGGCCGAGCGCCCGCAAAAGTGACCCCTCCACAGAAGACGGAGAGAGCCAAAAAACAAGGTCTCCAAGCCTCACTGATGCCTTTTTTTTTAATATAAATTTTGAAAAGGTTGTGTAGTATGTAAGATGCACATATATGTGTAGTGAGGAATAGAGGGAGAATTGTGTGTTTCAGAGCACGCTGGACTGCTCACAGGGTAGATGAGACACGGAAAAAGATCAGCTAAGGAAGACAGTGACAGGAGAAACGGGAGTTCCAGCACTCCCTGACTCCTGCCTAACATCCACCCCGGAGTACTTCCCTGGTCGATTGGTGTCTACAATCCTCCTCCTCCTTCTCATAGGGAAATAAGATATAACAGAATTGATCGTGATGAGTTTGTGTCGCCACAATTATCGTTACTTGAGCGACGAAAATCCGCATTGGGTTGAAGATGCACATTTGCAGGTTGATCCCAGGATTACGGTGTGGGCAAGAATTCATAGAGGAAACATCATAGGACCATACTTTTGTGATGATACCATGAACGGAGATTCTTACTTGAACAACTTTCTGGAGAGAATTTTGCAAAAGTACACTGACGAAATGTGTTTGGATGCTAGACGAAAGTTCTGGTTTCAGCAAGATGGTGCACCTCCGCATTTCGCTTGTTCAATGAGACAATAGTTAGATGAGGATCTTCATGGCAAATGGATTGGACGCCGAGATTGTGTGGAATGGCCGCCCCGAAGCTCCGATTTGACCCGACTTGACTCTTTCTTGTGGGGCCACTTAAAGTCCGTTATTTATGAGTCAAGACCTCGAACGATCCAGCAGTTGAAAGAAAAAAATTACAGATCAGAGTAACAGAATTAATGTGGAATCACTTCAAAACGTAACCGATAGCTTACAAACACGAGTAGAAATGTGTCAATGGTTACATGGAATGCAATTTGAGTATGTACTGGATTAATTGGTAAGTTGAATGTATTGTTTGTAATGTATAGTTAAAAACATTTTCTCGTTCAATTCCGTTATATCTTATTTCCCTATGACCTATGAGAACGGACTTTTGTTACACCCTATATATATCACATATGGAGTCTATTACTGGGTTTCTATTACTATTACTGTTACTTTTGATTTCTATTACACTTTATTTTTCATCTATCACTGTTACTACTACTATTACTTGGTCATCTATTACTATTACTTTTGTATGTGGGGTACTTCACTCATTTGAAAAGGATCTTTATGTCTGTTTAAATGCAATTAGAAGCAGTGTGTTAACAAATATTTGTTTCAACCAAATCATTACAATTTCAGAGACTGTAGGTCTTGATAAATTTTACTTTATTGAAGGAAAAATTGCCACAATATTAGTTCCCATACGTGTTTATTTTAATGTAAAGTAGATTTAGTTCATTTTTTCAGTTCTTTGTTCACACAATATTACTATTACAGCCGAAAAATTATGATCTATTACTATTACTATTGAAACATCCTGTAATAGTCTATTACTATTACTATCATCGATTACTATTACCCCATGATATATATATATATATATATATATATATATATATATATATATATATATATTTTTTTTTTATTGGGGTTATTTAACCTCCTTCGCAACATCTAAGGTCATATGACGGAGGGGACCTACAGCTTTACGTGGGATCGAACCACGGGTCGCTACATAATGTGGGCGCGGAGGACGATCTATATATATATATATGCATGCCCCTTCGGTTATGTAGTGGTTCGTATCGCTGACTACGAATTCACCAAACCGAGGTTTGATTTCCAATAAAGGCAAACGGCGCTTGGTTCACCCAGCTGTTCATCCTTCCATACAAAAAAAATTGGTAGGTAGGTAAATGGGTACCCCGAGTAGCCTAGTGGTTAAGACGGTGGCCTGTTGATAAGGAGGGCGTGAGATCAAGTCCGAGCGGGAACTTTTTAATTTCTGACTTCCCTGGTGGGTCGTGGTTCGGATTCCACGTTGAGCTGTAGGTCTAATAAGGGGCAACCTGCTTGACCTTTGTCAGAATAAACAATTTGTGCGTAGGCAAACTAAGTCTTTTTTACTAAGGTTTGAGAGAGAGAGAGAGAAGAGAGTACAGTAAAGCAGAACTACCACACAAAATCTTTCGTTACATAGGCAAAAAGTAAATACAGGGTGTCTCAAAAGTCACTATCTATTTTGAAAAATAATGGGAATTACGAAAAACTGGTTTAAGACATGAAAAATATATTTATTTCAAAGTAAGTACCACAAAGAATTAGTGCTATTTATTTATCTGTCTCCACATGGCGACCATCAGTGTCTCTACAGAGCTCAAAGCGATAAGTTGTTTCCCGGAACACACTTTCCAGCATTTGAGGTGTTATTTTCTGAACTGCATCGGTAATACGATTTCGAAGTTCGGCTACATCACTAATTCTTCTACCAGTGTACACCTTAGACTTAATGAAACCCCAGGCGAAAAAATCTAATGGTGTTAAATCGGGTGAACGTGCTGCCCATGGTTGTGTTCCTCCACGACCAATCCAGCGACCGGGGAAGCATCTGTCAAGATAATCACGTACAATTATTGCATAATGGCACGGTGCTCCATCCTGCTGAAAAACTACTGTGTCAAGAATGCCATCTGTAAGAAGTTGAGGTTCGAGGAATTGTTCAAGCATGTCAAGATAATAAACCAATTAACTTTTTTTAAATACACAAATTTGCACCAGAAGTACATATCTTTATGCCAGCATATCATTTTAAAAAAAAACATCTAATGTCACCGAAATAGATAGTGACTTTTGAGACACCCTGTATATTGAGTAAACGGAATCGAGATCCAAAGGTATTTATTTATGTCACGTGGAAGACTGGGAACTTCCTTGTCACTCTCTTAGATTGCCGATAAAGTGGAAGGGGAATATGGATTTTTTTAAATGTAGTTGTGTCTTGTTTTTAGTCAATAATTCTTTGTTAAATGTATCATTTCGTTACTTCATTATTTATTTATTCACTGACGTAGGATGGATGTTTGGCACTTTTAATTTTCTTTTAAGGGAAAATCAAAACTGTCTTAGGAGGGATAAAAAGAGGAGGGGGAAAAGCCAGTTTAAAAAAAAATAACAATAACATGGTGACTATCCACCTGCAAAACCTAGAAAACTTCAAATACCTGAAGAACAGAGAATTTCAAAATGGGTGTGAAAAACCTGGAAAACTCTGAGAAATTTTGTGTTTGCTCTGGAAAAAGTAAAATTCACCAAAGTTAACGTTGGTTGACAGGGTAAAATAGCATCTCGGAGAATTAGTAACACCTTTACAGGTCTAATATCATTATTAAAAGTATTGCAAAGAATAAAAAAGAAACGTATAAAAAGGGAAACTAGAAAAGCACAAACATATACAGTAATACAAATCTATAGACCGTGGCAGGAGCCGGGAAGGCGCACGACGCGCGACAAATACGTATTAAGCATGAATATGTCTCGTACTACTACGGAATTTCTTGAACATTTGTCTGGAAAACCTGGAAAACTCATTGAATTGAAAACTGGTGAGCCAGTAGCTACCTTGAATAATCAGTGAGGAGTGCCACAAACTGGCACAGTGCCCAGGCCATCTAAAGCGTCCCATTGCGCTAACTCCCGGATTATTATTGGAAGTTGAATCCCCGACCTCAGCGTCTTTTCTTTGCTTAAGTTATAGAAACAATGTTACTCACTGAGCTACGGACGCTGGTACGACAATGAAATACTCCGCCTCTCCGTTTTTTTTGTTTACGGTGCGTTGCGATATATATACACAGGGCGTCCCAAAAAAATGTATACACACTTTAACAGCTGATAGCTCAATTGATGTTTCTTTCTTTCCAAGTTAAACCCATTAGAATTAATAATGGCAGTCAGACTAAGCTTTGAACAAAGGAAATTCATTCTAAAATGCTACTGGAAGTGTGAAAACGCAGTTGAAGTGCAAAGACAGTTTAGGAGGGAGTTTCAAACAGATCCACCAACGCGACTTACCATCACTCGAATTAGAGATAAGTTTGAAGCCGATGGAACTGTTCAGAATGTCCACAAGAAGCGTTCCGGAAGACCACGGACATCGACAAGCCCCACAAAGCAAGAAAGAGTACTGAAACGTATCACCAAAGTCCAAGAAAATCTGTGCGGCAAGCGAGTCGTGAGGTAGGAATTTCAGAATCGTCTGTCCAACGCATTTTGAGCGCTGTCAATGGAAAAGTTACATTCCAAGATTAGTCCATGCTATTAATGAAGATGATCCGGACCGAAGAGTGGAGTATTGCGAGTGGTACTTGGCACGATGTGGCTGTGGATTGGACGAAGGGGTTTCGTAGAATACCCTCCGCGTTCACCAGACCTCACACCACTAGACTTTTTTTATGGGGATACTTAAAAGACAAAGTCTACGCTATAAAACCTGCAACAGTCGCTGAATTGAGAGCAGCCATTGAACGAGAATGCACACAAATACCAAACGAAATGTTTCGTGATGTTTGCGATTCCATTGCTTCGCGTTATCAGCAGTGCCTGGACCAGAACGGACGTCAGTTTGAAAACAGGCGTTGACAAAACAATTAAATAATGTCTGTAGATTCTATTACATTTTGAAAATGAAATGTATTTTAATAAACACTGCCTTTATAAGTATTTAAAGTGTGTATACATTTTTTTGGGACGCCCTGTATATATATATACAAACCGACTGTTTTGAGATACTTATGTTTAGTGTTGATATTGAAGCATAAATGTTGTAATTATTAGTTAATTCAAAAAATTTACAAATTCCATGGTTAAATGACACTTTATCTAAGATGTTCGACGTCTTCCAGAACGTTGTTTTTGTAAGTTTTGCACAGTGCCGTCGGTTTCAAACTTATCTCGGATACGTGCAAAAATATTAGAAAATATCGCACATGAAGTCTCGAAAATAATAATTATAATTTAAACATCTGTAACTTTTTTGTTTTTCAATTTTTAATAAACATAATTACATATTTAGATTCAGGAGAAAATTCTTTATTAAAAAACATATAAAAAGTAATATATTTATTATCCTCATAGCTGGTATTATCGAACAAAGTGGGTATACATTTCTTTGGGACACGCTGTATATATATATATATATATATATATATATATATATATATATATATATATATATATATATATATATATAAGGTGATTCAAGAAGAATTTCCCAGAAATAAGCAAAGCTGGGCACAAACCGTTAATCCGTTAATCGTTAATTAACGAAGTTAACTTTTTCGTTAACGATTTAACTTTTAAGTTAACTTTGAAATCATTATCGGACTAATTAACTTCCGTTACATTTAACTTCCGTTAACTGAAGTCCGTTAACCCAAAAATTCATAAATGAACGTTTAAAAGTTTCTATTATTTTCAGTGCTGAGCAGGTGCGCAATTAATCCGCCACTGTTAATAGTGATGAACGAATTTCCATTTCCGCAGTGCAAAATCAGGCGATATATTGTTTCCGTCGCCACAATTTGTGTTACCAAATATGGTAGTTATTTATGGCATTGGTTTGAGCAAAACATGGTCGACTGTAAAATCAGGCGGAAAGATTTGCCATTTGAGTTGAATGTTTCAACTTCTTTCAAGAAATATCACAAGCATTTTAAGGCACTTCAATAATATATATGTAACAATTACAACAAATAATGGTGGACTTGTTCATCAAGTTCAACACAGCCATCCCCTCCAGTGCTGCAGTGGAGCGTTTGTTCTCTATGGGCAAGGACATCCTGAGGGCCAAGAGATCATCCCTGTCTGATGAAAACTTTGATATGCTAATTTTCATGAAGGGCAACATGCATCTCATGGACAAAATGGAGAACGAGAAGAAGAGGGAAAATTAAATTATATATATATATATTGTGTTTTTCATTTTTTTATAATAAAAGTTAACGTTAACGGTTTATCGGTAACTTCCGTTACATGTTTAACGAATTAACGGATTAACGGTTAACGAAGTTAACTTTTTGGTTAACGGATTAGCGGTTAACGAAGTTAACTTTTTGGTTAACGGTGCCCACCACTGGAAATAAGTTACATAAATATTTTGCGGGACATCTTTTTTGGATCACCCTGTATTACTTATGGTTTAAGGCTCCCCCCAAAATGGAAAACAAATGCAAGAATGAGGAAATATAAGAACGGATTGCTTGATTTATTAGCACATGAATTTCACAGCCGAGAGCACCATGAAACTGCTTTAAGAGTGTATATTAGTGACCAATAAAGAACAAGATAAGAGATTTAGTAGTGCAACAAAATAAAGAACCTCTTACCTACAAGTATTTAGACCAGTGATGCACAAACCCTGGCCCGCCGGCCAAATGTGGCCCCCACGGGTCTTTTCAATTCACATTTTTCACATGAAAAGGGTAGCTACCCAAAGAAAAATCTGAAATATTACCCCTGGTTATAAAAATGCATATTTATAAAAAATAGAATATCTATATATCTGGCCCCTACATATAAAACAGATGGTTGGTTTGGCCCTCACATCAAAAAGGTTTGTGCACCACTGATTTAGACTTACGTGTATATATAATATATATATATATATGCTGCAAACCCACAAGGAAAAAGAAAAACGATTCCAAGGCCTTTCGTGAAACTTTTTAGGTAGGGAAAAGATCCAAAATTTCTGGTATTTTTTTTAGCTTAAAAAACGGAGAAAAGTTAGTACCACTTAAAAAAAAAATCTCATTACGTTTGAACGAAGTCGATTTCAAAATTAGTCCTTGGCTTTAATATATTTTATTAATTTTAATATCTTTATTTTAAAGCTAATTAATTTTTTATTTATTTCAGATTTATTGTTTACACTTTACAGAGTATCAAGCCAAAAATTGGCCAATTATTTTGTTTAAGGTTCTCTATATAAAATTGAATTTATATTTTTTCTATTTTGCAACTTTGAAACTGGGCAACATTTAAAATTTAAAGACAAAATTGTATTTATCTCAATTTAGTACAGTAATGGTATTTATACAAGGTAAGAAGAAAGCAGTTTTTAAGACAATTTTGAATTTTTTATGTTAACTTAACTGCCTATATGTAGTTAGCTGTTAGAGACTTACTCAGCCTGGCTGAGCTATTTTTTTAAAATATATAATATATTTTATTAGTTTTAATAATATATTCTATTTTAAAATATATTATTTATATTTTTAATTAATTTCAGATGCATTTGTTTTTTCAGATGAGTGATGGGAGAAAAAGACTAAGCGGCTCGGAGTATAAGTAGAGAGCTCTGGAGATTAGGAGTTTCCAAGAAGATCAAAATGTTAATGAAGATCCTAGTAATTTTAGATTATCTGGTAGAGAAGTTTAAGAATCCTGCCTACCCTATACTAAGTCTTGTGATGTAGGTAGCATCACAACTACCTCCAGCAATACTTCCATTGGACAAGACCCAGCATTATGGGAAGTTAATGATGCTACACGTCATTATGTGTCAGAGCATGGCATAAATCAGAACCTAGAAAACATGAACTTTTCTCAATCAAAGAGACGTTTTGGTGAACGATTCAGATATTTTTGTAAAACCTTATTTGAAACACAGTTTGTCAACGGAAAGAAGGTGAAGAGAACATATTTAATGTATTCGGAGAGCACAGGCTCAATTTTCTGCGTTCCATGTCAGTTATTTGGTGGAACTACTAAAATTGGTAAGGAAGGATTTGATGACTGGAAGCATGGCAGTGAAGCATTAACAAGCCATGAAAATTCCTCTGAACATAAGTCATGTGTGTTAGCTATGAAAATGAGAAGTTCAACTCTCGGAAGAATTGACGGTACAACTTTTCTATCAAATTGATGAGAAGTAGTATTGGAGGAACGTTTTACAACGAGTTGTTGCAGTGGTCCGGTCACTGGCATCTCATGGTTTACCTTTTAGGGGCCACATTGAGAAATTTGGTTCTGTCCACAGTGGAAACTTTATAATGGCTTTGGAACTTATTGCTGAATTTGACCCTTTTCTGGCGGAACATATTGCAAAATACAAATATCCAGAAAAGGTCATACCTCATACTTGTCTTCGTTTACATGTGAGCAATTCATCAAAATAATGGCTGACAAAGTTACCACATAAATAACTGAGGAAGTGAAATGTGCGAAGTACTATTCCATTATTGTGGACTCCACCCCAGACATATCGTATGTCGATGAACTTCCAGTTATTCTGAAATACGTAAAAGATGGGCATCCCGTAGAGCGATTTTTGGCATTCCTTCCCAGCGTAGGCCACAAATCAGAGCAGCTTTTCAACTCGGCTTCCAGCATATTAAAAATGCATGATCTCGACATTGCAAACTGCAGAGGGCAGTCGTATGATGACGCTCCTAACATGTCACGGACTTACTTTGGCTTGCAAGCCAGGATAAAAGAAGCGTCCCCTGTAGCAGTTTACGTACCCTGCTCCAGTGCATTTTTTAACCTAGTGACTGGGCGACATAAATGTCGCCCAGTCAAGAAAATTGGTCGCCTAGTGAATAACATTTTAAGGTACTGGGCGACATGGCTTTTTCAACTTTGTTATCAAAAGGTCTAATTTTGTGCCCTTACATCCAAAGTTGCGCCCTTATAAAATTTATAAATAATATTGGCACTCCCTTCAATGTGAGTATAATTAAAATATAAGATATAATTATGATTTTATATTGGCTAGTACTATAAAGATATTTACTATTGGTCCGGACCCTCTTGACCCCCCCCCCCTTGGTTGCCCAGTAAAATTAGCTTAAAAAATACACTGCCCTGCTTTGCACACTCATTAAATTTTATTGGACAGTGTGCAGCAAGTTGCTGTAAGGAAGCCATTGATTTTGTCGCACTTCTCCAAAATCTTTATGTGTTCTTCACTGCCTCCACTCACTGGTGGGAAATACTACAAAATCATTTTACCAAATTTGAAAATGTAACGCTAAAGAGCTTATCAGACACTCGATCGTCAGCCCGTGAAGAAGCGTGTAGGAGTCTCAATAAAGACTGGGAAGAGGTTATAGAGGCACTTACGTCCATTGAAGACGATGAATCAGAAAAGCCTTGCACACGCAGTGAAGCATCAGGCTACCTCAATCAACTGCAACGCTTTGAAACTACAATTCTTTCTTTAATGTGGGGGTGACATTCTGGAAAGGTTCAATGCTACTAGTAAACAGCTTCAAGCAGTTAACATTGATCTTGGTGTCGTAGCAGAACTGTATGCATCGTTGACATTCTATGTAAAAGATGCAAGAGACAACTTCGACTTTTATGGAGCAGCAGCAATTAAGAAATGTATCCGCGAATATGAAGTTATAATGAAAAGAAAAAAGAAAAGAAAACTTCGAGTCGACGAAACTCGCGAAAGCGAGGTAGAATTAGATGGACGGAGGAACTTCTTCATTAATACTTATCTTGTGGTACTTGACAGATTATTGTCGGAATTAAACCTCGCAAAGATGTGTATGAAAACCTCCATGCACGGTTTGCATTTTCTACAAAAGTCACCACCTTGAATCCGGCAGATATATAACTGCCAATGCTATTAAGCTTTAGGAATTTTACAAGGATGACTTGACGGAAGCATTTGTTAATGAGTGTCTTCATTTCCGTGGGTTTCTTCTGAATTTGGAGAAAACTCCTACGAGCATTTTTGAGATGAGCGAGATGATCCAAGCAAAAGGATTAAAAGTAGTTTACTAGGGATGCACTGGAACCAGAATATCAAATTCCGGCCGGAACCGGAATTTGCCGGAACTTTTAAAATGTTCCGGCCGGAACCGGAATTTTAAGTGTTGCTCAAACAACGAAAAAAAAATCTGTTTCATAGGACACCCAGAAATGCTAGTATGATATTATTGGTCTTTGTCTCGGTTTTTAAACTAATTTCTAAAACTAAAGCCGTGAAATGAAGTTCAAGTAGGCCACTTTGTTTTATATGCTTTACCACTTTTTAATACAGTGTTTTTTTATATAGGAATACAACAACGCTTCAAGGTAAGATTCACCTTGTATAGTATTTTTCCAAAACTGTATGTCATATCACCTAAAATATATTAAGTTTAGCATTTAAGTTGTTTTATAAGTACATGAAAATAATAACTTGAAAAAAAAAATCGATCTATGGGAAGCCACGAGTCTTTGATAGGTATGTTTCACGACACAACCAGTCACACAGAGCCATCGGGATGACGTGTCCAGTACTTGTTTAGTTTAACACTCAAGTTAGCTCACCCAGCTGCCTCACACATGACTCAGTGTCTCCCTGAATAGCAGCTGAGGTGGACGTAAGGAGGTATGTGTACTGTACAGTCAGTAAAATAAGTAGTTACAACCAGAGGTGTGGAGTACGGAAGTAACTGAATTACAGTATTTGTAATGTAATACAAAATATACACATTTCCTACCAGAAATTCCTTGATCGTTTGCTGTGCATTTTGCTAAACCACTTTTCAACTTTTTAAATTTCATCGTTATTATACTTGCATTTATTATTCTAACTTGAGTCAAGTTAATGAAGTTTACATTCACTCTAAGTGGTGAAGCGGTTACTGCGGTAGTCCCTACCCATGTCGATATTGGACCATATTAAATTCAATATTAATGCAATTTGGAAATACGAATACTAAAATCAATAGGAAAATATTGTGTCAATACTGTATCCATTTCTTTCTGAAAAAGTTTACTAAATTAAAGAAATCTTAGGTTCAGTGTTTTCTGTTGCTTTCTCACAGTGGATATCAGAAAGTTACATTAATTTCATATAATTATGCATATTTTGATCTTGATTATCTATATATTAAATACATTAGGTGTCATTATAACTTGATTTTTGATGTAATAAAATTTTGACTTTCATACATAGTATTTAATTATTAACCATAAAATGCCTTTATAAGCTACATTATGTGAAAGAAAAAATAAGAAGCATTAAGAATTGCTTTTGTGTTACATCATGGATTGGAGGAAGAATAAGAACAGTAATAAGAACATCTTTTAATTCATGAAACAGTAACCAATATCACAATAAAAAGTTCCGGTTCCGGCAGGTTATTTTTCTAAAGTTCCGGCCGGAACCGGAACTTCATAAAAATTGAGGTTCCGGTGCATCCCTATAGTTTACTCATATGTTGATATTGCGCTCAGGATCTTCCCATGTACGCCGGCTTCCAACTGTTCTGCCGAAAGATCTTTTTTTTGTACCGCAACGACTAAAGAACTACCTACGGTCAGTGATGTCAGAAAATCGTCTCAACTCTTTAGCTATCCTTAGTATTGAATCGGAACTTACGAGAGCTCTTAGCTATACAGATCTTATTACTCCTTCGCTGCTCAGCAATCTCGGCGGAAACTGCTTTGAGTATTCTACAACGGTCGATTTCGTAACTAAACAAAGATCGTAAAGATAACCTACAATGCATTGATATAAAAATATCTTGTTATATTTTGCTTGAGTAAATGCCTAAACCATTTGACTGCATTTTACTGAAAACCCTTATATCAAATAACTATTTATTGCTAAATGTTAACTTCATAAGTGTTCGAAGGGCGACTAAATTAGTATGGCCCTTGGCGCCAGGAAACCTAAATCCGCCCCTGGCCTCCGCCTTTTCCTGAGGAGCGTAACTTACTTTCATATTAGCCATTCCGTATTAGCCAGTGTGTGTGTGTGAACTTATGCTGTAAACAATAAAGTTAATCTATGACAGGAAAATTTTAAACCGTTCGGTTCCATATTACATGTCAACATTGGTTGACTGATCCATGATTCATGTGTACAGCGCCTTCTTCACTTTTTGGAGAACTCTGGTACGCCGTTATTACAGTTTTCACATTTTCTTCACTTCGAGCTGCCCGTTTCTCCCGCACTTGATTTTATTCACATTTCGCACAGTTTCATGTTCTTCAAATTTAGCACGTATGCGACTCAGAGCCGGATTTAGACGTGTGGAGGCCCCCCTACCTTAGGGGAAGACATAATTGAAGTCATCCATAAGATTCATAATATAATTAACATACATACACTTTCAAAACATCGTGCACTCTTGTGTCTGTCCATTCCACTCATTTCTGCAAAAAATGAAAGCCTCGGGTTACTCGGGTATTCCATTATAGTCAGAGTAGGCCTAAAAGAGTAATAAAAACAAAATAATAATCAGTACACAACAAATAGTAATTGGTAAAAGTTTATGTACTACAGTGGTATTGGATGCGCGTGTTTTTTTGTTGATCATCTATCGGGTTTTTCTAGTTTCGGGTTTTTTCTATTTTGATAATGGCTTGTCAATATGTGGAGACCCCCAAGATGTGGAGGCCCGTGGGCAGCTGCCCACTTTGCCCACTCCTAAATCCGGCCCTGATGCGACTACTCTAATTGTTGTACGAGTGGTGGCTGCTGTTCCATACTCTCGTATCCAAACATGCTGCACTTCCTTTACATTTTCATACTTCCAGTACCACTTCAAAATGTTCTTCCGCAAAGATGACTTAGTCTATGCAACTCCTAATGCAAAACAATTGTAATATTGTATCAGTTATTAAGTAATATTACATGCTAGCAAACACCACCATAAATTTAATTAGTAGCCAAAATTAATAATAAAAAAAATGTGTCTACATTACTTTGAATTACCATATATATATATATATATATATATATATATATATATATATATATATACACACACACACATATATGATGGTGGTGGTTAGCATCGCTGACTATGAATCCATCGGCTTCGAGATCGAGACCTGGTGACAGCAGGCGGCGCGCAGCAAAACCCAGCTGTTCATTCTTCCACACAATAAAATTTGGTTGGTAGATTAATGGGTACCTTGGGTAGCCTAGTGATCAAGACACAGCTGCTGGTCAGGAGGTCGTGAGTTCGAGTCCGGGCGAGGACTTTGTAATTTCTGACCGCCCGCTACGTTAAACTGTAGGTCTAAGGTGGAGTGACACGCTTGACCTTCGTCAGAATGAACACTTCGGTCGGAAGCAAAACCAAGGTTAACCAAGATATATTTATTTATTTATTTATATAGATAAAACAAATGATGCGGAAGTAATCCAGGGAAACTTACCAAACTGAAAATAATTTCAAACAGCTCATCTGTGTGTGTGGTGTGTGTGTGTGTGTGATTAACTGAGCATAAGTGAAGTCGACGAACGTGTAATAATTCACACATATATTGGGTAATTTTTGTGAGGAACACTTTTGGTACCTCAGATCATTAAAAAATTGATGAAAAATAATCAAGAAACATTTTTATTGTCGGAAAAAAGATATGATGGTCCTGCTTAGTATAGGTTAGTTAAGGTTTTTTTAGGCTAGATTAGCGAGTACCTCACTGTTTACAAAAACCACCGTTCGAGGCCTCAATTGCGTCCGAAACCGTTATCATGCCCTTCTCGGTTCGATGACACTAAAGTTAGGTTGGGGTATTTAGGTTTGGTTAATTAGTTTCGTATAGATATATGGATTTAAAAAGTCGGTACTTCGACTATGTGGAGATGCGCGCGCGCGCGCGCACACACACACACACACACACACGACACACACACACACACACACACACACACACACCGTTCGGTTCCATATTACATGTCAAAATTGGTTCAAGAAAGGTTCATCTTAGAATTAGGCTCAAAATTGGGGACACTAACCGGACTAGACATTAACCGAGATAGGCACTAACCGTGAACTTACTGGCTCTCTTTTTGACCCTACACACTAAAACGCTATACCAAAAATGGTCAGTGTTAGGAATCGTTTATTACTTGGTATGTTAACTACAAAAAGGGTACTTTGACTTGAATGCTTTACGAGCTCTCCTGTTTACACTGTACAAAATGATTCGTGTTTGAAGTTTCCGCAGGGAACTAACCGTGAATCTTTGGTTCTTGCACAATAATAATAATAATAATAATAACGATGGTGATGATAATCATAATAATAGTAGTAATAATAATAATAATAATAATGTTTTTGGTTATTTAGCTTCCTTCGAAGTTACGTGGGAGCCGAACCACGGGAAGGTCCCTCATCTAACTACTTAGACGATGTGTCGCTTAATGTGTCTGATCTTACTGGAAAGCGGTTTTGCGACACGGCCACAACGTACTCTACGAGAAGTTAAAACAGCCCGATGAAAATCCATATACTCATATTGAGCGTGTCTCGAGAGATGAAGTAGGGTTTAACAATGTCCAAACAGATGAGAACCGCAAACAAGCACAAAATATACGAAGCATAATTTACTTAAGGAGGAAATGATTTCATGCTAAAGTTATGCAAAACGGTGAAGGAATCGGAAATGAGTAATTTCAGATGTAGGATTGGGAAAAGGATTGACCGTAATGAGGAACGTTGCTATTCATGAGACTTCAGACGGCAAAATCATCAGATAATGTTGTGAAAATGGAGAAAATAGTAATTGTGTGTGTGTGAAATAATGCAACTGTAAATAATGTACGTTTCACTGAATATGAAGATGCAGTTCAGTAAATATAAATGAATATAATTATGGAAAAATAAAACCGTTTCATATACTAAGGAAAATTAGTCTTCAATGATTTGGTAGTCCAAGGTTTGAACCTCCAAACCGTGGTCTGAGTACAAAAAACAACCACAGTCGGAAGCATTCTTTATTTTTTCCGAGACTATATTGACGTTTCAGGTATTCAGTCTATTCCCGTCATCAGTGGTGCTTGTATATCACTATATATTAACAAATATACAATAATATATATACGTGTAGTAGTAAGATATTACTGAAAACATTAATCACTGAAAATAACTGGTCACGCTTAAACTTTCAACATTTAGTCAACGTGAACTGAATATCAGTTTTAAATGTTGAGTTCAGAGATTTTGTTTTCACATTTGTATGCAATTGAAAAAATAACATTAAATTGAAAAGTATAGTATAATATATATATATATATTAATATATATATATATAGGGTGGGCCAAAAGTAAAAAAACAAGAATTATGCTTTTCAATGCAAATATATATGTATATTTACATTGAAAAAGCATAGTTCCTATGTTTCCTGACCTTTGACCCATCCCATAATAATAATAATAATACTGTCATTACAAATGAAAATTGAAATAATCTTTGAAATACAGTACTAGAAAATGATAATAGAAATAATAATAGAAATAATAGAAAAGAAAAATGGTGAACAATACAAATGAGGATACAATCTTAAAGTTACAAAGATATAGATATGCGAGCTATATTATAATTATGGCGTAATATATTGGAAACTTTTAACATCTAATTTATATGGTTTGTGATTGCACCCATTTAAGAGTGTGAATTTTGCATATACAATAACAGGTGATTTTTCATTGTTTAGTAATATTTACAAATTGCAAATATATATTATATACATATATATACAGCGTGTCCCAAAGAAATGTATACCCACTTTGTTCGATAATACCAGCTATGAGGGCAATAAATATATTACTTTTTATATGTTTTTTAATAAAGAATTTTCTCCTGAATCTAAATATGTAATTATTTTTATTAAAAGTTGAAGAACAAAAACGTTACAGATGTTTAAATTATAATTATTATTTTCGAGACTTCATGTGCGATATTTTCTAATATTTTTGCACGTATACGAGATAAGTTTGAAACCGACGGCACTGTGCAAAACTTACAAAAACAACGTTCTGGAAGACGTCGAACATCTTAGATAAAGTGTCATTTAACCATGGAATTTGTAAATTTTTTGAATTAACTAATAATTACATTTAAACATCTGTAACGTTTTTGTTCTTCAATGTTTAATAAAAATAATTACATATTTAGATTCAGGAGAAAATTCTTTGTTTTATAAAAAGTAATATATTTATTATCCTCATAGCTGGTATTATCGAACAAAGTGGGTATACATTTCTTTGGGACACGCTGTGTATATATATAATATATATACACACATACATTTGTAGGCGTTTATAAAGTGCTTAGTGAGTTGCGAAACGATATTAATGATGGTGTTTGCTGTTTTTGGGTATAGCGTTCCAAAGATCTGCCCCTTTGTAGAAGAGAGCAATTCCTGCAATTTGCATGGAATAATTTTGTTTATGTATGAAATCATTGGGAAGCCTTGTATTATGATTATGGTTGATCTGATGCGGAGTAATTAGCAACTTTGTACATACTGATACCGACAGTAAATTTTGAACATTGGAGGGGTATGAGATCGTCTATCATCATTGTCTGAGAGAGTTCGTAAACATTTTTTATGGATTACCTGTAGCGGATACAGTATATAATTCTTTGTACTACCCCATGCTGTGATTCCATATTGCAAGTGTGGATGGATAAATGCGTAATACAGCGTGAGAAGGGCATTTTGGGGAATATATATATAATCTCGCTCAAAGGCTTATTCTAACGGAATCTTAATTTCATGATAAATGAGAAGACCTAAATATTTATCATTCTTGTTGAAAACAGACGTTTCCGAAACAAAGTCCCATCTTCAGTGCAACAATAATAAAAATAAATTCATAAGCGTAATATAAATTAAACATTAAAATTAGGTGAGAATTATTAAGTAAATTTACAGATGTTTACGTCGCAAGAGATAACTATTCAAACGAAAAATGTAGAAAATTAACATTATTCTGCAATGAAAAGATTGAAAGCAAAAGTATAACCCTTGAGTGTAGGTTTAGCTTAGGAATATGGAGAGATTGATTGAGTTAGAATTGGAGTCTTTCACGTAACTCCGGAAAGCAACTATAAAGGCTATGACTTCCGGAAGCGCTTTCGACCGAAACCTGATATGTAGATATTCTAAAATATGAAGAGTGGTAAGTTGGTTGCTATTAATAGTTCTTTAATTTGGAAAGAAGAAGGGTCAGTGGGATGGTCGATGGCAAAGTAGTCCTCTCTTGTTGGTGATTTAGAAGGTTCGTTTAATGCGCGTAATGTACAGCTAGAAATCCCCCAGTGTTCATTCATCCTTAAAGGAATAAATCACGGACGAGATGAGGTCGTCGGGAAGCTTCTCTTTGTGAAGAAAGTAATATTTAATGTTATGCGTCTTCGTAAATATAAAACGGAAGTCAATTTGGGAGTATAAAGGGGTAAAGAGGGCGAGTAAATCAGCTTGCAATCTCGCTGCTGAATAAATATGAAATGGAAATTTAAAATACTAAATGTCTTTAGCGACATTTGGGACTAGAGGTGGAAAGCGTACCAAAACGAGTACCAGTTAAAGTTTGAAACCACACTCTTACACGTGTACTCGTAATCGAACACTAAAAAAACCGTACTCGATCACTCAAAAAATACGGTACTCTTAATCGTACTGATACTCGTTTGTACTCGTTTTGGTACTCCTTCCACCTCTAGCTTGGGACACTGAGTCGGATGAGAGATGTTGTCAAGAAAGTGTTCTGCATGATATTGTTGCAGATACTCGATTGTTGCAGATACTTTGGGAGTCGTTTTGACCCACATTTGTCAATTCTCAAGGTCAGTGGAGGTCAAACGCCCCCCGAAATAAGGAATATCCCATACCCCGGGAAGTCGTGGAGATATTTTGGTGATCTTACTGTCGTTTTTATGGTTTTGGGCAAGACTGAGTAGTTCTATAGGCACATGATAACAATAGGATATCATTTTGCAACTCCATGGGTCAAGTCAAGGTCATTTGAGGTTAAAGTTTGGCCTTGAAATATGATAATGCCACAGTTGACATCACTGTATTTGCTTTATTTCAGTGACAATTTCTACAATCTAGCTAACTGCTGAGCACTTAACATCTTTTCTGCAGATAAAACCAGATCATAATGCTTAAATGACATAACCCACATTATATGGAAATGGATATTCGGATATAAACCACAATTTATGCTGAAGTGCAGGGCACATGCATTCTATGGAAGGTTGCAAAGCTACAAGATATGACCTCGTAAGCAAAACAAAGCTCACACCTAGCTGGGGGGATTGGCATTGACAACTCTGATGCAGTTATTCACATTATGTAACCATTTATTGGGGACAAATATCAAAAGATATGGTTGTGTCAGGATCGTCAGGATCATCAGTCTGCTCTTCGTTTGCATTTTGGGTCAATGGATTGTTGCAATCCAAGTCGCTGCCACATGCACAGAACATTGTGTAAGGGATTCCGCGTCCCATGCAGCCGCAGCGACTCCCCCTGCATGCTGATTGTGATTCACACCCACATCTGATTAGCTTCAGAACTTCATCTGGTGCTAAGCACACTCCTTCACCAATTGTTTTTGGGATGAGAACTCTTGTTTGTTTCGTCTCTCTCCCACCCATAATGCACAGGATCAAGTGGTGGTGGGTCATACTTTAGTGCATCGAGCCAGTTCGCCACAGTGTTGTGGGCTCTCAGCACATTTTGATGGAAAGCTTCAGTTGTTGGTGGTAGAGAGCATAGTTTGGGTGCAGCAGTTCCCGACTTCCCTGTCTTCTGAGCCCATACTCGCTGACGACACTCAGTAAGCGATGAAGATTTCTTATCCCCATAGCATGCAACAATGAACGCTGTTGCCTCTTTCTCGATATAGTCAAAGCATGCATCAAGGGACCCCAGCTTGTCTAGCTTCCGACCCTTCTTGACTGTGGCAATGGCAGTGACTTTGCCGATGCCATGTATTGCTGCAACTGTGTCACAACCACTCAAAGCGTGTAGTTTGAGGATTTGTGGGATGATGTCTTTGTGCTGGGTTACAGTTGCTCGGATGTCCACTGATTTTCTGCCACACACTGGAGGCTCCATAATCATGGGACAGCCTAGTTTCTTAAATTCATAGAAGTGAGTCAGCATGGCAAGCACGTCTGTGTCATCACAAATGATGGAGATGCAGGCATCAGAATCTTTCTCAGCTTGTGCGATAGCGTGTTGTGTTATTATCACGTCAGCCTCATGGGATGATGAGAGCTCCAATGCTGCTCGACTCCTGCCTCGCACAATGGAAGTCGGTATGGTCTGCCATCCTGCAAGCACTAGCTCATGGTCTTGGGTTACAGTTGCGAGATACTGTCAGCAAGGATTTGCTCACAGAGCAGCCTGTTTAGTTGCTCCTTGTTCGCGGTGCATGTGAGAACAGCGTCTCTTGTAGGCAATGGGGTGTTGAGGTCCAGCTTGTGAACTCTGCTGCTCTTGCTTCTCATTGCCCGAGTGCTTGATTTCGGAGAGAAATCATAGTAGCGATCAAAAGCTAGTATTACAGATGCATCAGAAAGATGTTTCGGTAGCCATACTTTGAAGGTTTGGATAAATGTAGCAATTGTGCCACTAGCAGGTCAGTCGACTGTCCACAAAACAGCTGACACATCCATGATAACAACTGTTGGTCGACCCCATGTTCGAGAGGATGTTTCCACTCTCAAGTTCTGCTTCAATGCAGACTTGTGGCAGCGGCTTGGATTGCAACAATCCATTGACCCAAAACGCAAACGAAGAGCAGACTGATGATCCTGACAATCCTGACACAACCATGTCTTTTGATATTTGCCCCCAATAAATGGTTACCTAATGTGAATAACTGCATCAAAGTTGTCAATGCCAATCCCCGAGCTAGGTGTGAGCTTTGTTTTGCTTACGAGGTCATATCTTGTAGCTTTGCAACCTTCCATAGAATGCATGTGCCCTGCACATCAGCATAAATTGTGGTTTATATCTGAATATTCATATCCATATAATGTGGGTTATGTCATTTAAGCATTATGATCTGGTTCTATCTGCAGAAAAGATGTTAAGTGCTCAGCAGTTAGCTAGATTGAAGAAATTGTCACTGAAATAAAGCAAATACAGTGATGTCAACTGTGGCATTATCATATTTCAAGGCCAAACTTTAACCTCAAATGACCTTGACTTGACCCATGGTGTTGCAAAATGATATCCTACTGTTATCATGTGCCTATAGAACTACTCAGTCTCGCCCAAAACCATAAAAACGACAGTAAGATCACCAAAATATCTCCACCATCATTATAACACACCCCAGACTGAACAGTGACTTTATACACAAACTGTAGGAAATGCACTCTATTTCAAAGGAGCAAATGTATGGAGTACAATTCCCACGCATTAAAATTAGACAGGCGTCATCAATAAATGTATTTCACAAATCAATAAATAAACCACTTCATTAGCTCCTACTGATGTATAAGTGCACTACTGCCAGTTTTACCATAGTAATGAAGTTCCCATTTTATAATCAACTATTTAAAATATGCTAATTTCATTAAACACTTTTAATTTCGTAATTTATTCTTTTTTATATTTTTTTATTAAGCATCATTTTATTTTCTACTAAATATACAATAAATCATTTAATTTAAAATTATGTGGCATTTTGTAAACTTTATATTATTATTATTATTATTATTATTATTATTATAGATGCCGCTGAAGCATAAAATTTGCTAGTTAATGGCAGTTCTTTGCTATGTAAATATATGAAGGCATTACCATCCTATTTTTCCAAATGTATGATGAGCAAGCGAGTGCGTCTATATGTATGGGCACATGAATTTCTGTGTGTATATGTGTATATATATATATATATATATATGGTGGTCGTTATTTTTTATAGAATTTCCCTGCTCCCAACCCTGAAAGTTGTGCCGTTTGGTGTAGAAACTCGTTTCATTAGAATCCATTGATATTTAGGCGGGGCACAAGTGACTTTAAATTTTGCCTTATATGCCATATTTGTATATTATGTTGCTGTGGGAGAACCAAGATATGCAATATGAATGTTCTTTAAGATCTTTTGAAATTTTATTATTTTAGTCTCATTGACTCTGGAAGTAATCATAAAGATCTATAAAAATTAATTAATATTATTAATTAGTAAGTTGCATGACTACAAATGTAGTCACTGGGCGCTGTAGGGGGTAGTTTTTGGCCTATAAGTGAAGTTTTTTCTTATTGTCAATTTATTTAATTTCTTTCATCGAAAATCTTAAAACTATCATTTTCTTGGATATACACAGTTTTGAAGAAGGCACCACATTATCAAAAAAGAAATATAAGGTAGTGGGGGGGGGCTGTCTCCCCTGTTCATTTGGTAATTATCCTCTCCACCAGTATTTGTACTCCAAGCTTCATAAAATGGTTGAACAAACAAATATTAATTTTGTCATAACTTTTATTCCTTTTCACAACACTTTTGATAAACTTTAAACAAATATATAAAGTTTGCATTGTTTATAAAAAAAATGGAAACAAAAATTCAAGCCAGACAAGTCATTCTCAATTTCGTACATATTATTTTTCATATTAGCTTTGGAAACAATTCTCTACATGCATTGATTTTTCACATTTCTCGCATCGAACACGACAATTCTTTTTACAGACAGACAACGTCTAACAGGACAGTTCACTGGGTAATGATCGCGATTGTCTGTTTTAACATCCATAGGGACTACTGTAGCCTTGAAGGACCGGGCCTACAATCGATCATTGGCCTTGGCCTTGACTGCTCCAGCAATACTGTTACTAAAGTTCTTCGAAAGTCTTTTTGTTTTGTCTGACTATTGGAGCACAGCTGATATAGTTTCCAACTAAAAACAACTGCAACATTCAAAGCATTGACAAACAGTGGCCAATACCATTTTTTACCTTGAATTCTTGGCCTATAGTCTGCTAGAGCTCTATCCATGAGATCTACCCCACCCATTCCGTTATTTAACGACTGCTAGCTGATGGGCATTAACTAATCGTTTTCCTTTTACCCACCGTTTTGCTTGTCCAACTGGTTCCACTCCATGTGCATTACTACAAAAGATACAATCGATACAAAAGATACAATCTCGACATCTCCATCTGATCTACTGTATAATCATATGAACCTCGTTCTAATTTCTTCATATCTGCTACATTGTCCTGAGCAAAGCTTTCAAGACACAACAGCTGAGGAGAGGTGATAAGCACACCGGACAAAAAATTAGTCACCCCTCTCAGAATGTACCTAATAACGTGTGACGGCGCCTCTGGCCTTGATAACCGCACGAATCCGGCGAGGCAGAGACTCTACGAGGTTGTGCATGTACTGAACATCGATTTGCTGCCACTCGTTCATCAGCCGGTCCCGAAGTTCCGCCAGAGTCCGTGGGTGTCTATTTCTGCGCTTCACTTTCTGTTTCCAGCCTGAACAACACCTTCGACGCATTCAGGATTAAAGGCTTCATTGGACCTGCGATGTACTCGTCGCCTCCCATCATTGGAGAACAAACAAAAACGGGACTCATCGGACCAAATTACACGTTTCCAATCTGCCGCAGTCCAGTTTTTGTGCCTCTGAGCCCTTTATACGTGCCAATTTGTGACTTGCTGTTAACAGCGGCCTCTTCCGTGGTACCCTGCTCCAGATATCCATCGCATGCAGTTCTCGTCGCAATGTCCGTTCGGAAATTGGTCGCTGGAGAACCTCATTGGTTTCTTGGAGCAATTGTTCCTCTGGTTTGAAAACGATTTGCAGTTACTAGACGAGAAACATGGCGGCGGCCCCTATTGTCGAGAATTGTTTTCCGGCCACAGTTACGCCGTCGATTGTCAGTTGATTGCGAACTACACCACGCTTTGTAAACTCGCTGGACAGTACGCGTTGACACACCAACAAATTGGGCTACTTCAGACATTTTGTGTCCGTGGGCTCTGCCAAACACGATGGCTCCTTTTTGCCACTGAGTAACGTCTGCCTCACGACCCATTTTGCAGACTATATCCAACACACACTTTGTTCTTCACCACCTCACGAAACAGATCTGATCCTGTGTGCTACGTCACCGCTACTTGTCACTTACCAATGCTACATCAGCGCCCTCTGTGTGACCTTGAACTTCCTACTATCGGTGCTATTAGGGGTGACTAATTTTTTGTCCGGTGTGCTTATCTCTGCACTTTTACTGCTACGGCACCCCACCCAACGACACCCTATTCCCATCCCCACCCGACCCCATAATCTACCACTAACCTACCCACGCAATGAATTCCACAGTGACTAAGATTAGCAAGAAGTCAAGAAAAGTATAATAAAATTCACAATTTATTATAATAAGCTAAAAGTAATTTTACCTCACTAGGCTACCAAAGAGACGAAAACTATGTAGTTACAAGCCCAATGACTACGTTTCTAGTCAACAAAAAATAAACTTACCTTGCTCAAATTTGGATCTGAAAATATCACTGCAAACTGCTGTATCCATTTTCTATGACCTTCGGCAAAAAACTGACGAGGTTTCATGAATATGTGTCGGCGCACTAATGCCACCTATGTTTGAACATGTATGGGTGACTTGTCGCCAAATTTGTGATAATGAGAAGTTTTTGCTAGACATAAACTCACACTTATGGACTTAATATTTTCTTTTCAATAGCATTAACCCGTTGTTCGCCCCCTAAATAAAGCTTGATACCTTTTTTATACATTTTAATTGAGGGTATTGATGATTGGGTAGACATTTAAATTCTATGACTGCAAATGTTGTCATTGGGTTAGGCTGGGTTAATCTATTCTTCGGCAAGGCTTATTCAAGACTGTTGGATTTTTTTTTTAACCAAAACACCACTTGAGTAAACTATGGATTAGGTATCCAGACAATGGGATAACCTAACCTGAACTAATACAGTATTTATTGACACAGCTACACACATAATCTCTTGGGCCAAACGTTAAAACTGCAGATATTGCTCATAAAAAGGGAACTTCAAAAGCAGTTTGTGCTACATTTAAATATTAATGAAGTTTTATAATATTTACCATGGAATGTTTTTCCATCAAATGGAACAGTTTTAGGGGTTGGGAGCATAACATTTCGAAACTTCGAAATTGAAAATAAGAACCACGCTAATATATACAGTATATATATATATATATATATATATTATATATATATATATATATATATATATATATATACTGCAATGACCGCGCAGTATATAAATGAATAGAAACGACATAAGTGTTAAGGAACGTTTCTGCACACGAGGAGGAGAGATAACGAATAATGAAAAATGAGGCGAACCGCCCGGGAATCGAACCCAGGGAATCCAACCGGCAATTGGAAGGCCCTGGGTTCGATTCCCGGGCGGTTCGCCTCATTTTTCATTATTCGTTATCTCTCCTCCTCGTGTGCAGAAACGTTCCTTAACACTTATGTCGTTTCTATTCATATATATATATATATATATATATATATATATATATGCGTATGCTTCCTGCAGGAACTGATAGGCTCATCAAGTCGCATAAAAAAAATTAAATTGTAATATTGATATTATTATTGTTGTGTTGCTGTTAATATTGTTTTATATTGTCTATTGTATTATACTGTCTATATATGTTTAGGAATGCATTAACTGTTGCACTATCGTATATATGTATACCGGTATAGATATGTTATTATATATCACTCCTTGTATACCTCTTATATGTCCTATGAATGTATCAAAGAACAATAAAATTATTATTATTATTATTATTATTTTATTACTATTACTTGCCACTTTCACGCTTTTATGTAATAAATAAACCAAATGCCATTAATTTTGCCCAAAAAGTCTCCATACTTCTGACGGCATATTTATATTCGAGTACTATGAATATATTAATGTCATATCAGATATCTAAAAATTGTAAAACTGTCACTTGTAATCTTTTCTGAAGAGAGATTTTTTAATTTTGAATTTTGAATTTTAAAATTTAATTTCATTGTTTAATAACTGTTCAACAAAGATTCTGTTCCTCTGGTAGTGTTGGTGTTCCTTACTATATATATATTAGGGTTTCTCATTTCCCGGCCTTTTGCTTATCCCGGGATTCCGGGATAAAAATGATTCCCTTCCCGGGATCCCGGGAAATCCCGGGATATAATTAATTATATTTAAAATATATTATAAAATAAATTAACCTAGAAAAGAGGGGGTATAATTATTTTTAATTTTTTTTATAGTCATTAATAAGTTCTGCAATCTCCATGATGGGCAAAATAAAATAATATTGCTGTGAAAAATATGTATTAAAAAAAATACTTTTGAATTACATAGAAAATTTTCACAAATAAAAAAATTGCTCCGTTTCATTGAAAACTTAATGAATACAACGAAAAAAAAATTGCCTTTGAATTGCTTAGAAAATTTAAAGAAAAAAAATAAAAATTACCTTCAAATTGCAAAGAACTTCAATGAATTCAACCAAAAAAATTATCACTGTGAATTTTTATAGTACGATTTCAAAAAACAAAGATGGTCAATACTTCGATCACTCAATCTTGTTCTCATTTTAGTCACGAAAAGTCCTGCTGCTGAGAATGCCCTTTCCGATTCTATTGACGTGGGTGGAATCGTCTTTAATGCATTCAAGAGAAGAGAGATGTTCTGCGTTTTTTCGCCCGTAGCCTCGAAGATCTCTAGTTCCTTTTTAAGGTGCTTTGCAGCGCTTGCTTTGCTGTCTAGTGTTCTTGATTTCTCTACCTCGGCTGCTTTAATAGCTGCATCAAGCCTTTCAGCTAGAGTCATCGAAGATGACTGAGGGACAGCTGATTCTTGCACATCATTATCTTCATCTGTCTCACTAGAGGTAGAATCAGCAGGTACTCCAAAAAGGCGATCTAACATCTGCTTTGCTGATGAAATTAACATAGACTTGGTTGGTAAGGCTGGCAAACTTCTGTCACTTGCGAAAGTTGCGACCTTTTTATAATTCTTTCCACTATTGAGGTATTGTATGAGGCCAGTCAAGTTCTCATTTCTTCTCTCTGTTATGCGTCGAATGAACACTCCTTTAGTTTTTTGAAAAAGGTGTGTTTAGTTGATTTAGTTCGTTCAAAATGAAAGAAAAAAACACCTTCTGATGAAAGTAAAGTCGATTCTCTGTTGCCCAGCTTTTCTGCTCCAACTTTTAATGGCTCCAGCGATGCCACAATGTCACGAATTACAGCAACTTCTTGTTTGTCAAGGTCAAAATTGTCCATATCTTTATTGCAGTCGATGAGAGCTTTCGATACGGATGACCTTATTTTGATAAATCGCTCCAGCATGGCTAAAAGACTATTCCATCTGGTTTTGGAATCCAGCAATAGAAGCAAACTTTTTCCTTGTTCCTGTTGAACATATCATTGTAAGATGTTATTCTTTAAAGGTGATTTGCGAATTTTTTTTGCTATTTTTCTGCCTTTATTGATGATTTGAGACACGTTGATTTCTTTACCTACAGTGTCGTGCGATCCAAATGAAATATCTATCTCGAACGGATCCTCATCAAAGCGCTCACACAAAACACTCAAAATCAATACTATAATTGAAATCTTCTCCATCTTCATCTATGTTGTCATTATGTTCGTCATCTTCAGTTTGAATTTCTTCAGAAAGAGTGATTGCAAGTGAAGTGGTTGACTTCTGGTACAAAACATCACATACCGCTAAGTGGATTCCGTGTGCATAACACAATTGATGCTCACATTCAATTAGCCTTCCAAATTTCACCATCATAGCTGCACCATCAGTAACACAAGCCACCACATGTTTTTCTAAAGAAATATGAAATTCCTCTAACTTTTCTTTGATTACTTCAACAGCAGTTTCAGCAGGTAGAGTACTAGAAATCTTCACCATTCCTAAGTTCCAAAATGTTCCGTCAGTTTTGTGTATGTTAATATTTAAATACCGGCGATTGTTTAGGGAGGTGTATTCATCTAAGGATAAACTAAACCTTGATCCTGCATTTATTTGGCTGGTAATTTCAGAATTTAAGCGTTCTTTTATTTGTTTGTACTGCGAATGAACGAGATCCATTACATGTGATGGATTTTTTGGTAAAGTATATCCTCTGTCTGTCAATGATTTTCTGATGAACTCACTTTTTGTAATAGAATTGATGGAGATGCCATCTAGAGTGGCTAGTTTTGTTACTATTTCTTCACATGTTTCTTTCTTAATGAAAAACGATGTTAAGGTTTGTTGAGAGGTTTGTCGCTTGCTACTAGTTGCTCCATTTTCCTCGGCTGTGCGCTTAGCATTAGTAACAGATAACTTGCTAATATTATGCTTGTTAAGCAAATGTCTGATAAGACCGCTTGTAGACCAACCTTTACACTTTATTTGAGTTTTGCATTCTTTACAGGTTGCAAATTCTAGTTTCGAATCCTTCACGAAATATTTCCAAGCAAATGATTCTGACATTCTTGATTGAAGGGGTTCGTTTCGAACAAAATAAATTAAAACATACTATATATATATAGTACTAGGCTAGTATAGGAACTACAAAGAATCTTGAGTCACAAATACTCACAATATAAAGGAAGTGTGACACTTGCACAATGCACAACCTGGCGTAATGCAGTTACTGGAGCTACTGAGCGTGGTGACAAATTAAGACAGCATCAGCGCAATTACGCAAGATATTACAGGTCCTGACAAGTAGTGACAATCTGTGACATGCCATAACAAGCTGAAATTAAAAAACAAAAAACTAAGCAAGCTTAAAACTAACAAATACAAACGTATTCTGACAAGTTATGGGTTAATTAAACTTACTATTAGCAAAATTTCCCAGTCTTAACACAAAATAAGCAAAATTAAATTTTTAAGAAAATATCCCGGGATTTCCCGGGACAGGGAGAATTTCCCGGGAAATTTAAATTAGCTAAAAATCTACCGGGATCCCGGTAAAGAAACCCTAATATATATATATATATATATATATATATTTAACTGCAATGACCACGCAGTATATTAATGTATAGAAACGACGTAAGTATAGAGGAGTGTTCTGCACACAAGGAAGAGAAATAACGAACAAATGAAAAATGAGGTGACCGCCCGGGAATCGAACCTAGGATCTTCCGATTGCCGGTCAGATATGCTACCACTACACCACGGGCCATTGCAGTTAAATGTACATATTCACGATTTGCGAGGGTGCCCTCTCAAGGCATTGGTTTCTGCCCCATGTAGGAGAATTACGACTTCTGACTGATCGAGGCCCGTGGTGTAGTGGTAGCATATCTGACTGGCAATCGGAAGATCCTGGGTTCGATTCCCGGGCGGTCACCTCATTTTTCATTTGTTCGTTATTTCTCTTCCTCGTGTGCAGAACACTCCTCTATACTTACGTCGTTTCTAATATATATATATATATAATCCCGTTCCAGTGTTTCTAGTTGTACCCCCCATTTACTGGCAAACCACTGGTCTAACCATTAAGTACAATTCATCTAACTGCTATTTTAGCCATTTTCAGTGCCACAGTACCATCTTCGACCCCAGTACCTCCCGAAAAGTGTAGTTCTTATGCTACTAATTATACTTACATATTCCTGTTTTTGAAACAAAATTCAAATTCAATTTTATCAAAAACTGTGGGCGATGGAAACATTTCGCATCCATATTCGCATTCTTTACGCAAAAATCTACAAGAATCACTTTATTTTACTCGAGGAACAGGAAAAAGATTCTAATTTGTTGTCCAATGTAATTTAGACAGGACAAAACTATATGGATCTTTCTAATTTAAATTATTAAACAATCTTTACATTTCTTTCCTTCCTTTCAACCTCTTTTCTTTGATTTAAAACTTTCACTGTCTTTAAATTTTCTTACATCTTTTAACTTTCCTTCTTAAACAGACAGCCTCGTTGGGACCAGCCGGTCAATTGCTGATTGGTGTCCTCTGTATTCCTTTGTAAATTAAATTGCAGGATAAGGTTAATTTGTTATAGTTTTTTTCGTTCGGATAATCTATTGTGATGGATATACAGTATATATATAATTATTATATCGGTTTTAACTTTATTTTATCAGGTCTGCTTTATTAGGTTTGATCAGGTTCGTCTGTAAATTTACCAAATGATTCTTTTTATTGACATTATTGTTGCAATCAAGATGGAAATTTGTTTCCGAAACATGTTTTCAAATGGAATTATAGGATAAATATATGGGTTTTTTTTCATATCTATCTATCTATCTACACACACACACAAACACACACACACACACACTGTATATATTATATATATATAATATATATATATATATACATACACACACACACACACACATATATATATATATAATATATATATATATATATATATACAGGGCGTCCAAAAAAATGTATACACACTTTAAATACTTATAAAGGCAGTGTTTATTAAAATACATTTCATTTTCAAAATGTAATAGAATCTACAGACATTATTTAATTGTTTTGTCAACGCCTGTTTTCAAACTGACGTCCGTTCTGGTCCAGGCACTGCTGATAACGCGAAGCAATGGAATCGCAAACATCACGAAACATTGCGTTTGGTATTTGTGTGCATTCTCGTTCAATGGCTGCTCTCAATTCAGCGACTGTTGCAGGTTTTATAGCGTAGACTTGTCTTTTAAGTATCCACATAAAAAAAAGTCTAGTGGTGTGAGGTCTGGTGAACGCGGAGGGTATTCTACGAAACCCCTTCGTCCAATCCACATCCACATCGTGCCAAGTACCACTCGCAATACTCCACTCTTCGGTCCGGATCATCATCATCTTCATTAATAGCATGGACTAATCTTGGAATGTAACTTTTCCATTGACAGCGCTTCAAAATGCGTTGGACAGACGATTCTGAAATTCCTACCTCACGACTCGCTTGCCGCACAGATTTTCTTGGACTTTGGTGATACGTTTCCAGTACTCTTTCTTGCTTTGTGGGGCTTGTCGATGTCCGTGGTCTTCCGGAACGCTTCTTGTGGACATTCTGAACAGTTCCATCGGCTTCAAACTTATCTCTAATTCGAGTGATGGTAAGTCGCGTTGGTGGATCTGTTTGAAACTCCCTCCTAAACTGTCTTTGCACTTCAACTGCGTTTTCACACTTCCAGTAGCATTTTAGAATGAATTTCCTTTGTTCAAAGCTTAGTCTGTCTGCCATTATTAATTCTAATGGGTTTAACTTGGAAAGAAAGAAACATCAATTGAGCTATCAGCTGTTAAAGTGTGTATACATTTTTTTGGGACGCCCTGTATATATATATATATATATATATATATATATATATATATATATATATATATATATATATGTATTTATTTATTTATAAGGAGAGGAGGGGCAACAAGCTTGACCTTCGCGAAATGAGGAATCATCACACGGAACCTTTGTAAGGTTGTAAGGAATATAAGGTATATATATATATATATATATATATACACCCTGTATATATATATATATATATATATATATATATATATATATATATATATATATATGTGTGTGTGTGTGCGTGTGTGTGTGTGTGTATGTATGTGTGTGTATGGAATGAATTTCACAATTAAATACGATAAATAAATAAATGATGTACCCCACGAGGAAAAATGAAAAACGATTCCGATTCCTTTGAGGACCACGGGGCATATTTATTCCAACGAAAATAATAATATAAATTGTACACTCAGGGCATTGTTTTCCACATCTTCACTGGGAGGGGGTGGGGGGCAGTTCTCAAAAGGGCACTTTAAAAGACCAGGGAGGGTGACATTGAAAATAATTAAATATATGCCTGTGACTGGCGTCACAAAGTAGCAGATGGGAAAGCATGCATAAAATGGTACAAAAAGATACTGTACGAGCATACGGGGCTCCAATGAACCTTAACCCCCCCCCCCCCCCCGCCCATGGCCTAAACCATTAGAGGTACAGTAAAACTAAACATACCTTACAAAAGAGAATTTAATCCTGCATTTAATGAGGAACAATTAAAACTTGGTGTTCCCGCCATTGGCTTCCAAGACAGCCTGAATTCGCTTTGGGTAGCTTGCCAAAAGT
>JAJOZX010000463.1:825000-880000 GCA_023014485.1 Bathynomus jamesi | reverse complement strand
TTACCTCATAGATTTTGGTTTTTAGATCTCCAAGTGTTTGAGGCTTGGTGGAATAGACCCTGTCTTTTATGTAGTCCCACAAAAAAGATCATGGGGTGTGAGGTCAGGTGAGTGTGAGGGCCATTCCACTGAGTCATGAAGGGACACACAAACAGTGTGTGGAGGTGCTCCATCTTGCTGAAACCACTGTGAATCTGGGGTTCTATTGGTAGAAATTAAGAAAAGTTATTGCTTTCAGCGTGAAATGGTGGAAGAACGGTTTTAATATAAAATATTTGCTAGTTATTCAGTAATGAAAGATTAGAAATGTATACGTATATGAGGAATAGAAACTCCAATCTGTTACATTTCTGAAGAAGAAACCGCCAATAATAAAATATACATCCATTATAAAATAACGGGCAAATAAAGATTGAAAATTTTTTGGCACCCAATATATATATATATATATATATATATATGTGTGTGTGTGTGTGTGTGTATCTGCAGGGAACTGGGCAAAAATAAGGTAGAGTGTATGATAACTTACGGATGTGGTGGGGTAATTTTTTTCGTACACTTTCGGTACTTTGGAAAATATAAAAAATTATATAGAAAATCATATGGAAATATTATATGAAAAAAATTATGTAAAATATTATATAAAAATATGGGTTTAAAAACGTCAGTACCTCGCATCTACGGAGGTGTGCATATATATACAGGGTGTTTCTAAAGTAACCATCTATTTTGGTGAAATAGGGGGATTTTAAACAATTGTTATATTGGCATAATGGTATGTGGTGCATTGTTATACAAAATTCATGTATTTATAATATTTCAATTGCTTTACACGATTTTTTGTTAATTATTTTATTTTATTTTCAGACCCATATCATTGATGATGAATGTGCAAGAACGGGTTTATGTAGTAACATGCAGGATAAAAGGCATGAAGTGCAATGACATTAGAGAAAAGTTTGAGAGAAGGTTTCGTAAAACAGGCCCTAGAGACCAGGCTATTCGCGAATCAGTAAACAAATTTATGAGGACTGGATCTGTGCATGACGAGCGTAGATCTGGACGGCCAAGAAGATCTCACGAAAGAATCGAATTTGTTCAAGAAGCATTCGAAGAGGATCCACAATTATCGATTCGGAGGGCATCCCACAGATTAGAAATTCCACAAACAACGGTTTACAGAATTCTACGTTATGATTTAAAGAAAAAGCCATACCACATTCAAGTGTTCCACAACTTACAAGAAGAAGATTATCCACGAAGAGCAACAATGTGTGCCGAGCTTACAAATATATATATATTTTCATGTTTTAAAGGTGTTTTTTTTATAATTCATATTATTTCGCAAAATAGATGGTTACTTTAGAAACACCCTGTATAAGGGTGATTAAAAAAAATCAAAGTTTTTTTTTTAATTGTTCAACCTGTATTTTTGTTCCCTATGACAAAAAAGTAGTGTATGCCAAATTTGGTGAATTTTAAATAAAATTTACTATGTGCTACCAGGCGTCAAAGTTTTCCTCTTTTTCAATTTGTTTGTTTTTACAACATATGATTTTATGTTTAATTGTTTATATTTCAGAATTTTTAATTAATGGTTTATATACTAGCTTGCTTTTAATTGTTGCTTGGAACTCGTAATTTTGATACCAATTAATCGATTATGGAAGCTAGGCCTAACTCACCATCACCCAGTTGCTCATTTGGGAGAAGTTCTACAAGAAAGAAACTGAAGTATGGCTAATTGGGCAGCCCTCTGCAGTACTAAAAACATCCGTATTACCATCAGAGAAGGAAATGATGGCCCTCTTCATGCACTACAGAAATATTAAAAAGCAAGACATTAGAGAATCATGCTGCTCTACTACAGATGATGTGCTAGCAGTTTGGAAAAAAGCAGGAATACCAGCAAAACAAAGAATACATGTAGTAGATAAAATTCAAGGAATACTGAAGGAATGACAGCTGCTTAAGAAAAACAAAGCAAACAAATTGAAAAGATCACAAAATTTAAATAATAAAGAAGAAAAATGGAAAGATAAACTGGAAAACTTATTTGACATTGCTCATGAGAATGCTATGCAGCTTATAAAAATAGAAGATGATAAGAAATTCTTGAAAATGCAACGTGAGAAAGGACGTCATGGAAAAATGGGTACCATTGATAAGGCTGTTGCTAAAAAAGAGCAAAGAGCAGCAGAAAAGCAACAACGTTATGAAAAGAGGAAAGCAGAAGAAGAGATCAAAAGAAAGAAGACTGAAGAGGCTGTCATACTCACCAGTACATCATCAGAATCAGAATCAGAGGAGAGTAAAAGTAATGAATCTGGTTTCTGTGCTGCACAACCTTCAACATGGAAAAGTAAGGTTGGCAAACGTAGAAAATTGTTTGATGATAAATTATTAGGAAGTCTTGATGTTGCAAAATTGAGTGACAGAAATGCGTCTCTTTTAATGCAAACAATCAGACATCGCTTGAATGGGACATCTGCGAACAAATAAAATGCATGTGTTTCAATACAACGGCAGCCAATACTGGTCCTAGAAATGGTGCAGCTATTCTTCTAGAACAAAAATTCGACAACGATTTATTGTGGCTGGCATGTCGACACCATATATTTGAAATTATGCTGGAAGCTTGTTTCAAAGTCTTTATCACCATCTTCTGGCCCAGATATAGTCCTTTTTAAGAAGTTCAGAGAAAAATGGTCAAGCATTAATAAGGAGGACTACGAGACAGCATTATCAGATCCAGATATCTATGAAAATATTCATGACATCAAAGATGACATAATTATATTTGCAACAAATCAACTAGATACATTCCAACCAAGAGACGATTACCTAGAACTATTGCAGTTAACAATTATTTTTTGGGGAGGTGAACCAAAAGGTGGAATCAAATTTAAACATCCAGCGGGACTTCATCGGGCTAGGTGGATGGCCAAAATTACATATTCATTAAAAATTTTTATGTTCAAATCTCAGTTCAAAATTTCAGTAAAAGACAAAAAAGGACTAAAAGACATCTGTCTGTTTGCTACTCGGTTATATGTAAAGGCATGGTTTACAGCTCCTGTGCCATCTTGCGCTCCTCGTCTTGCTCTGGAATTATTACAGAATCTTGTAGTCTACAAACAAATAAATGACACAATTGCATTTGCTGCTATTAAAAAACTGTTAGGTCACCTCTGGTACCTATCAGAAGAACTGGTAGCCTTGGCCTTTTATGATGATGAAGTGCCTACTGAAACGAAAAACAAAATTGTAAAGGCCTTGCAAAATACAACAGAAACTCTTCCTGCAAAACGGGCTTTCTAGATCCTGCACTTATTCCAACGAAGAAATAAGAAGATTTTGTCACATCAAATACTCAAAGTTCTTTACAATAACAGAATTTAGTTCAAAATTTTTACTCAAAGATGCTAAAGAATGGCATAATGATGAAGAGTATAACTCCGCTAAGAAATCTATCAAACAGTGGAAAGTCGTGAATGATATAGCGGAAAGAGGAGTAAAATTAATGGATGAATATAATAAAATACTAACACATGACGAAGATCAAAAACAATTCTTGCTACAAGTAGTGAAAAACTACAGGGCTGTTTACCCTGATAGAAAGAAAGAAACATTGATGAAGTAAGGACAGCTAATGTCTCAAATATCATGCTAGTTTAATTATGCATGCTTGTGGTTATGGTAGGACCTACGGGGGAGCTTTCCACATTAAAAAAAAGCAATGCGCCTTGTACTGTACCCCCTGGGTGGTGTGGAAAAATTTGACAATTTGAGTCGTTCTGTCAATTTTTAATTGCTGGTAGCAACCCCTAAAAATTAAAAATTTGCTAAAATATTTTAGGATAGTTGGTTTTATGCTGAAATGAACCATTTGAAGGGTTGAACACATTAAAATAAAAAAAAAATTGTTTACCCCATATTTGAATCACCCTAAATATATATTATATATATATATATATATATATATATATATATATATATATATATATATATATGTGTGTGTGTGTGTGTGTGTGACACACACACACACACAGAAAACCCTGATAAGAGAATAAACACCGCGCAAAATTACTGAAACTGTTGGTTTTACGTGCAAGGCCTGCATTTCGACAGAACGTGTCGTGCGTCGAAAGCATTTGTGTATCATAAAATATTTGTGGACAGTTAATGGTCGTTATATATCATCATTTACTAATTATCTCATGACTGCATGAATACCGAAACTTTTGTCAAAGTGAGACAACTGCAACCAGATTCCTGAAATACTTCGTATTAGCTGTTTTTATAACTCTGTGCATCCATTGAACGTAAATTAAGTAAAGTGAAACAGGTTTGCCTGTCTGAGTTCAGATTTAATTCGTTATAAGCCTCGTAGACATCGCAGATAATGTCAGGGTTACCTCATGGCCAATGTCGTAACACCGTTTCTTGTCGATCAGCGAAGTAAAGCGACATTGGGTCTGGGTAGTAGTTCGATGGGGGACCGTCTTCTTGTAGTGATTTTATTTTTTAATGTAATGATTTTTATTTATACTCGATGATATTTGTTTACTTATAATAATATTTGTTATATAGAACTTGTATGGTACTGCAAACTTTAATGGTTTTCCTATAAGTTTCGTTTGACTGCACTCACTGAGTCGGGTAGCGTCCGCCTGGTTAGGTCTAAAAGATGAGAGACCGAAACATGAATAAGATTTTATACAATTTTAGTCATACCTTTGAAACACGGAATTTAAAACAGGGCGAATCAAGCTAAACATGTACATGTTAAAGAGAGAGAGAGAAGTTTAGTCGGCATGAGCTGACTACTCGTCACATTTTATTAAAATTACATTTAACAAGCACTGACAAAAAAAAATGTTCTGCGTTCACCATTCAAAGCAAAAGTCTGTATAAAGAATCTTTGAGGCACAGGTTTGCCAAGTGTATTTTAAAACTAGTCTCTCTCTCTCTCTCTCTCTCTCTCTCTCTCTCTAATCAAAATGAGTTTGTTTACTTTTCGATAATTTTACCTCTATATTACAATATTTTATATAATTTATTATGTTAACTACAATATATATATATATATATATATATATATATATATATTATATATATATATATATATATATATATATATATAATGAGAGAGAGAGAGAGTGTTACAAGGACAAGAGGAAGCCTCAAAGACCTTCCGGTCCACCCTGGGATGTTCCTGTTATTAAACAAGTTTATTTTTCTTTCAACTATCCTAGCAGTAGTAGAAAACTGGATAGAAAAGTATAAGGCTCTCTCCCCACCCTCCGCATCCTCCCTGTCACAGGCAGGTACGGAAAAAGGTTGAAGAAAATACCTTGACCCTGGAAAAGTAACCAAGGAAATTTTACAGGAAAGTGGAGAATATGTAAAAAGCTCTATAATTAGCATGCCTACAGAGACACCGTGCAAGCGAACTCCTGCAGAGTTACGTTATGTTTTAGCCTTAAACCATGAGAGTATTCAGTACTTTGTCTAGCCTATTTTTAAACACATTTACACTTTGGCTGGAAACAACCTCTGAGGGAAGTTGGTTCCAGATATTAACTATTTTATAGGAAAAGAAATTCCCGCAGACAGAGGTCCTGAATGTCTTTAGTTCCAATTTAAACCCATTATTTCTTGTCGGATTGGCATTAAGTGAGAATAAGTTTCTGTAACCTACCCTGTCTATACCATTGAGCATCTTGAAGACTTGAATCAGCTGATCGCGCAACCTCCTCGTCTCTTAGGTAAACAGATTTAGGCGCTCCACTCTCCGTTGGTAGTTTTGCATTCTCATTGAAGGGATCAATTTTGTAGCCCTTGCTTGTACTCTTTCTAACCGTTCTATGTCCTTCCTGAGGGATGGAGAACAAAACTGTGCACAGTATTCCAGTTGAGGTCTGACTAGTGAATTATAAAGAGGCGTTACAGTCTCCTTGTTCCAAAACTGGAACTGTCTTTTAATATAACCTAATATTTTTAGACCGTCTTTTCGACTTCTGCACAGTGCTTCGACGGTTTCAGATCATTGCTGATGTAGACTCCTAAGTCTTTCTCTAGATCGGTCTCAGTCAAGTTCCTTCCCAAGAGAGAGTAATCGGTCTTCGGGTTTTTATAACCTATGTGCATTACCTTACATTTGTGCAAGTTGAATGGCATCTGCCAAGTAGCAGACCATTCGCCCAACCCGTCAAGATCATTCTGAAGCGTTCTTACGCCCTCCTCAGTACCTATACTACTTCCTAATTTCGTATCGTCTGCAAATTTGGAGATTGTACTTAGAAGCCCGACGTCTATATCATTAATAAAGATGATAAAAAGTAAAGGACCCAGAACGCAACCCTGTTCGATACCACTGGTGACGGGCGCCCACTCCGAAGCCACTCCATTTATTACCACTCTCTGCTTTCTATCTTTTAACCAATCCGGTGATTCCTAGTCCTCTGATTTTAGCCATCAATCTCGCTTGAGGGACTTTGTCAAAGGCTTTTTGAAAGTCAAGATACACTATATCTATTGCCCTACTTGCATCGTATAGTGTATGCATACTATGGAAAAACTCTAACAGGTTTGTCAGACAGGATCTATACCGTCTAAATCCATGTTGAGAATAAAAAATTAGATTGCTAGATTCAAGGTGATACACAATACGTTTTGTAATGATGGATTCCAACAGTTTGCCGACAACTGATGTAAACTGATCGGGCGGTAATTACAAGGATTTTACTTCTCACCCTGTTTAAAGAGTGGTGTTACATTTGCTAACTTCCAGTCGGTTGGAACTTTCCCTAACTCGATTGAGTGTTTGAATATGGTTACTAAGTCGTCAACAACATTGTGGCTAACCTCTTTTAATACCCTTGGAAGAAATAGGTCGGGGCCAGGTGATTTGTATTTATTCATCTTATCAATTAATTGCTGTACCTCATTTCTCGTAAAACTTATGGTCTTTTCGGAATGGTCACCGTCATATGTAATCCGAGGACTTGGCACTTCAATTGAGTCTTCCTCCGTGAAGACTATAACGAAGAACTCGTGTAACGTATTAGCTATATCTTTATCACCGAATTTCAGTACGCCATTTCTAACTTTTAGGGGGCCTACAGAATTTTTAAATGGCTTTCTGCTATTAACATGGGCAAAAAATTCTTTAGGTTTAACTTTACAGAGTGAGGCAACTCTAGCTTCTTCATCACGTTTGGCTGATCTAATTAAGGACTTAACCCTCCTACGTAGGTTTATATAGTTTTCCGAATTAGTCTGATTGAAATGTGACTGCTAATTTCGTTGTTAAACCATTTCGGCGACTTTGTTGACAAGGAAACTATTTTAGTGGGTATAAAAGTGTTCTGTAATATTCTAAATTGATCCCTATACGAGCTCTAAGTGACATTGACATCCTCAATTATTAGAACTTCAAGTGTGTCTAAACTATTTCGGAAGCTTTCAAAATTTGCTCTCGAGAAATCTAGTCTTCCACGAGTCTTTTCGCATGTATTAACTGGAACCCTGAGGTCAAACCTAATCAAATTATGATCGCTGTTCCTCAACTTTTCACTAAGTCAGGTTAGAGACTAGGTCATCTTCGTTCGTGAATATGAGGTCTAGTTTATTATTACCCCTTGTAGGACCGTCAACCCATTGACTTAATAAGTTATCATCGGCAAATTCCAACAGTCTTGAGCCCGCAGTATCAGCTGTTTTGTTTTCCCAATTTATATTACCACAATTAAAATCACCAAAAATCACACTGATTTTATTATTCACTATTCTGCTTAATTGGTTATACAAGTTTATATCCTTATCGACGGTAGTGAGGTAGCCTATATACTATAAGTAGATGCACTACTTTATTATTTAGGTTTCGATCAATTCTCAACATTTCATGAGCAGATACGATATTACTGTTTACCGGGTGCAGACACTCACGAGCATACAAAAGTACACCGCCCTTCCCTTCCGTTCCGATCTTTGTGAAACATTTTGTAACCTACCATTTCAAATTCTCCTACAAAATCCCTTGATTCAGAATGAATCTAGGATTTCGTTATTCCTATGATATCAAAGTTCTCAGTTTTGACTAGCGCTATAAATTCCATTAGTTTGTTTCTAATTGATCTAGCATTGAAGAGCACAGTTTTGAGAGATTTTAAGTTGTTACTTCTCCTTACTGGCCTGAGTCGTTTCCCGAAGCAGTTGAATCAACTACTGGGGGAGTAGGATGAACTGCTGTTAGAGGACTAACTGCTGTGGGAGGAGGATTAACTGCTGTGGGAAGAGGACTAACTGCTGTGGGAAGAGGACTAACTGCTGTGGGAGGAGGACCGACTGCTGGAGGAGTAGGGTTAACAGTTGGGGGAGCAGGATCAATTGCTGGTCTGGGAGGTCCTAGTTTAAAAGGATTATACAAATTTATGTTCGGTAAATCACCAAACTTCTTTTTCCCCTTCTGATTAAAGTGTATCCCGTCCAAGCTAAAGTATTCCCCATTTCCGAAGAATGTAGGCCAAAAATCAACAAACTTTAGGCCTTTTTCCTCACACATGCGTTTAACTCTTATTTATGCTAATGACTTTACTTAAAGTATAGTCATTAGCACGCATTCGTGGGAGAATGCCTACAACCATACCCATATCTGTCTTTTCCCTAACCTTGTCGGTTAGGATCTTGAACTCTTTTACAATGGACTCTGTCTGCCCTCCTGTCCCTCCCTGAAAAACGTCATTGCCACCAACATGTACAATGATGGGGCAACTCTTATTCTTGATATTAATTTTGATTAATTCCCTATTAATTAATTATATTATCTGACTCGTGGCACCTGGAAAACATCGGAGTTTCTCTTGGTCACGCGTCTTGCTCCGAAAAAGTCACCTTGATTCCTTACCAGAGAATCTCCAATTAAAAAGGATTCCTCCTCTTCGTCGGCAAGTAAGTGAAACTTATTTTTGACGATAATGGGTTCCGAATCCTTATGTTTTGGTTTTGGTTTGGAGGGTCTTTTATTTTTGACCAATTGGAATTCTCGTTCCTCCGTCCTACTTTCCGGAATATTCACCATATTTTTCAAGCGAGCCACGCTTTGTTCCAGATCAGCATTTCTTAACCTGGGGGAAATTTCAGGAATCCATGGGTGATTTACGGCAGAATTTTGTTTGGTGATCATATAATTAGTGTGCATTATAAGTCTGCTAATGTTATTAAATTTTGTCTTCGAGGCTACTTTTTTCCGTATCCTAATGGAGGGGGAAATCGGGTAGGGCGAACTGGTCGAAGGGGGAAATGACACGAAAAAGGTTAAAAACCGCTGTTCTAGATGTTTAACCTTACAGTTTATATCTGCTGATGTGTTTTCAGTCTGATCTTGTCCACTGGGTTAGATTTCCAGTGCTACGACCCGAGCTTCAAACTTATTACTAATTCCTTTAGCTCTTTAACTTCCTTTTCGTGGTTTTCTCTAAGTTTATAAAACAAACATATAGTCGGGAGTATGATGTCGCTGATATTACCTTCGGGGAAGTCGACACACCAATGATTAACTTTACATTTAAAACATTCCGATTTCAATTTAGCTGGCCCTGTCATATTCTCTTTTTTTTATTTTTTACGAACGTCACTTTAAATAATACAATACGTTACTGTAGATAATACAATATGTTACTGGAAATAATACAATATGTTACTTTTAAATAATGCGGGAAATAGGCCTGCGAGAGCACGTGTTACAGACTAGAAATGAAAATAGACTCGAATATACAAATTTTGCTATTTAACTCGTCTGAAAAATTGAATCTGTAGCGACCGTCTAAATAAATGCAAAATTATTTCACGTTAACCTTACCAGAGAAACTCAGCCGAAAAATAAAATTTAAACAATACAGAATTATGTTCGTTAATTGTAATTAAGAAACTGGAAAAGGTAATAAATTAAGTCTAATTAATAAGCGGTAGTGCTTGGCCTAGCATCAATAATAAAGGAAATAAATATAATTATACTTATCTAACAAATTTTGTTAGATCAAACTTTGTCACAACACTTGCACAAATATCGAAAATAATACTGGAGAGATCACACAGCACGTTTGGCTCAGACGAAGTCTAATCTGAGAGAGAGAGAGAGAGAGAGAGAGAGAGAGAGAGAGAGAGAGAGAGAGAGAGAGAGAGAGAGAGAGAGAGAGAGAGAGAGAGAGTTACAAGGAGTTACAAGGAAAAGAAGTACCTCAAAAGGCCTTGCGGCCCATACCGAGGAGGTACCAATGGCAACGGGTGCCAGGGAAAATTTTGTAAAAGTTTATTTTTCTTTCAACTATCCTAGCAGTAGTAGAAAACTGGATAGAAAAGTAGAAGGCTCTCTCCCCACCCTCCGCTCCCTCCCTGCCAGAGGCAGGTACGGAAAAAGGTTGAAGAAAATACCTTGACCCTGGAAAAGTAGCCAAGGAAATTTTACAGGAAAGTGGAGAATATATAAAAAGCTCTATATTTAGCTTGCTCACAGAGACACCGTGCAAGCGAACTCCTGCAGAGTTTTCTTATGTTTTAGTCTTAAACTATGAGTATTCAGTACTTTGTCTAGCCTATTTTTAAACACATTTACACTTTGGCTGGAAACAACCTCTGAGGGAAGTTGGTTCCAGATATTAACTATTTCATAGGAAAAGAAATTTCCGCAGAGTGAGGTCCTAAATGTCTTTACACACTCAAATAGTGTGCAAGATTTCGTCTACCCTTTTCTTGAACTGATCCACAGAGGAACTGTTCACAACTTCCGAAGGTAACCTGTTCCATGTGTCACAGATCTTATACGTAAAGTAATTCCCACACACACTAGTCCTAAACCGTTTCAAATCCAACTTCCAACCATTGTTGCGAGTTGGGTTATCATTTAAACTAAACATACTTCTAAAATCGACATCGTTGAACCCGCGTAAGAGCTTGAAAACCTCGATCAGTTGACCGCGCAGCCTCCGAGTTTCAAGCGAAAACAAGTTCAGGGCGCGTAACCGTCGATTGTAGCCCATATGCCTAACGGAAGGGATTAACTTTGTGGCCCTCGCCTGCACTCGCTCCAGCCTCTCAATATCTTTCCTGAGGGTGGGCGACCAGAACTGCACAGCATACTCCAGGTGCGGCCGAACAAGGGAATTGTACAGTGAGAGCACAATCTCCTTGTTCCGAAACTGAAATTGCCTCCTGATATAACCCAATAGTTTCTGGGCTTTCTTTTCCACCTCTACACACTGTTTCGTAAACTTAAGATCGCTGCTAATTAGCACACCCAAGTCCTTTTCTAAATCAGTCACCTCGATATTACTACCCAACATCGAGTAGAGAGAGAGAGAGAGAGAGAGAGAGAGAGAGAGAGAGAGAGAGAGAGAGAGAGAGAGAGAGAGAGAGAGAGAAGTACCTCAAAAGGCCTTGCGGCCCATACCGAGGAGGTATCAATAGCAACAGTGCCATGGAAAATTTTCTACACCCTCAAATAGTGTGCAAGATTTGGTCTAACCTTTTCTTGAAGTGATCCACAGAGGAACTGTTCACAACTTCTGAAGGTAACCTGTTCCACGTGTCACAGATCTTATACGTAAAGTAATTCCCACACACACTAGTCCTAAACCGTTTCAAATCCAACTTCCAACCATTGTTGCGAGTTGGGTTATCATTTAAACTAAACATACTTCTAAAATCGACATCGTTGAACCCGCGTAAGAGCTTGAAAACCTCGATGAGTTGACCGCGGAGCATCCGAGTTTCCAGCGAAAACAAGTTCAGGGCGCGTAACCGTCGATTGTAGCCCATATGCCTAACGGAAGGGATTCATTTTGTGGCCCTCGCCTGCACTCGCTCCAGCCTCTCAATGTCTTTCCTGAGGGTGGGCGACCAGAACTGCACTGCATACTCCAGGTGCGGCCGAACCAGGGAATTGTACAGAGAGAGCACAATCTCTCTGTTCCGAAACTGAAATTGCCTCCTGATATAACCCAACAGCTTCTGGGCTTTTTTTCCACCTCTACACACTGTTTGGTAAACTTAAGGTCGCTGCTAATTAGCACACCCAAGTCCTTTTCCAAATCAGTCGTCTCGATATTACTCCCCAACATCGAGTAGTCCGATTTGGGATTGGCGTAGCCAATGTGCACAAGTTAAACGGCATTTGCCATTTTTCGGACCACTCTCCTATCTACGTAAGTCCGCACGCAGTTCCTCGATCGCTTCGGGCGTCCCAACATTGGCCCCAAGCTTGGTGTCATGAGCGAATTTGGCGATCCGACTGACGATGCCACCGTCGATATCATTTATGTAAATGATAAACAGTGGCCCCAAAACGGAACCCTGAGGAACCCCACTAGTGACTGAGGCCCAACCCGAACTAACCCCTTTAATTACAACCCTCTGCCGCCTACTCTTCAGCCAGTTTTCAATCCACCTACCTATTTCCCACCGATACCCAACGCGCGCACTTTTGCCATTAGCCGGTGGTGAGGTACCTTATCAAAGGCTTTCTGAAAGTCGAGATAAAGTATATCAATCGCCCTACTCTTATCATACTCACTCAACATGACGTGGAAAAACTCGAGCAAGTTGGTGAGACACGACCTATGCCGTCTAAACCCATGTTGGGAGTCCCCAAGCAGCTTGTACGAATCCAAATGGTCAACGATCCTATCCGCTATTATCCCCTCTAATAATTTACCTACAACTGAAGTGAGACTAATGGGACGATAGTTCCCTGGACTTTCGAGAGAGAGAGAGAGTTGCAAGGAAAAGTAGTACCTCAAAAGGCCTTGCGGCCCATACCGAGGAGGTACCAATGGCAAAGGGTGCCAGGGAAAAATTCTGTCACCCTCAAATAGTGTGCAAGATTTGGTCTAATCTTTTCTTGAACAGATCCACAGAAAAACTGTTCACAACTTCTGAAGGTAGCCTGTTCCACGTGTCACAGATCTTATACGTAAGGTAATTCCCACACACACTACCTAGTCCTAAGCCGTTTCAAATCCAACTTCCAATTGTTGCGAGTTGGGTTATCATTTAAACTAAACATGCTTCTAAATCGACATTGTTGAACCCGCGTAAGAACTTGGAAACCTCGATGAGTTGACCGCGCAGCCTCCGAGTTTCCAGCGAAAACAAATTCAGGGCACCTAAGCGTCGATTGTAGCCCATATGCCTAACGGAAGGGATTAACTTTGTAGCCCTCGCCTGCACTCGCTCCAGCCTCTCAATATCTTTCCTGAGGGTGGGCGACCAGAACTGCACAGCATACTCCAGGTGCGGCCGAACCAGAGAATTGTACAGCGAGAACACAATCTCCTTGTTCTGAAATCGAAATTGCCTCCTGATATAACCCAACAACTTCTGGGCTTTCTTTTCCCCCTCTACGGACTGTTTCGTAAATTTAAGGTCGCTGCTAATTAGCACACCCAAGTCCTTTTCCAATTCAGTGGCCTCGATATTACTCCCCAACATTGAGTAGTTCGACTTGGGATTGGCGTAGCCATTGTGCATCACCTTGCACTTACCCAAGTTAAACGGCATTTGCCATTTTTCGGACCACTCTCCTGTCCTACGTAGGTCCGCACGCAGTTGCTCTATCGCCTCGCGCGTCTCAACATTGGCCCCAACCTTTGTGTCATCAGCGAATTTGGCGATCCTACTGACGATGCCACCGTCGATATCATTTATGTAAATGATAAACAAGAGAGAGAGAGAGAGAGAGAGTTACAAGCAAAAGAAGTACCTCAAAAAGCCTTGCGGCCCATACCGAGGAGGTACCAATGGCAACGGGTGCCACGGAAAATTTTCTACACACTCAAATAGTGTGCAAGATTTGGTGTAACCTTTTCTTGAAATGATCCACAGAGGAACTGTTCACAAGTTCTGAAGGTAACCTGTTCCATGTGTCACAGATCTTATACGTAAAGTAATTCCCACACACACTAGTCCTAAACCGTTTCAAATCCAACTTCCAACCATTGTTGCGAGTTGGGTTATCATTTAACCTAAACATGCTTCTAAAATCGACATCGTTGAACCCGTGTAAGAACTTGAAAACCTCGATGAGTTGACCGCGCAGCCTCCGAGTTTCCAGCGAAACTAATTAGCACACCCAAGTCCTTTTCCAAATCGGTCGCCTCGATATTACTCCCCAACATGGAGTAGTCCGACTTGGGATTGGCGTAGCCAATGTGCATCACCTTGCATTTACCCAAGTTAAACGGCATTCGTCATTTTTCGGACCACTCTTCTATCCTACCTAGGTCTGCACGCAGTTCCTCGATCGCCTCCAACGTCCCAACATTGGCCCCCAAGCTTCGTATCATCAGCGAATTTGGCGATCCGACTGACGATGCACCGTCCAAATGGTCAACGATCCTATCCGCTATTATCCCCTCTAATAATTTACCTGCAACTGAAGTGAGACTAATGGGGCGATAGTTCCCTGGACTTTCGTGATCCCCTTTCTTAAAGATAGGAGTTACGTTGGCTTCCCTCCAGTCATCAGGCACCTGGCCCGTCTCTAACGATTTGTTGAAGACTGTAGCCAGATGGGGAGCCACCTGGTCGCGCACATCCCGCAACACTCTGGGGAGAAACTGGTTTGACCCAGGAGCCTTGAACGCGCTCAGTTTGTCTATTCTATCGGCAACGACTGTCGCGGTACATCGAACACTATCCAGGCCAGCACCTTCGTGCCTGACGCCTGGCTCGGGGATGATCTACAGATCTACAGAAGCTAAGGCTAACAAAGACCCTAAGATCCACTCTAAGGTTAGCCCGAGAGAAAGGAAAGAGTAGGGGGTTAAGAGAAGAGAAGAAAATAAGGGGTTAAGTAAGGAGCAACACCTATCATTCGTGGGTTAACTTTCATTCAGAAAAAGAGAAAAAAGACTCACCATCATCATCCGCCGGCCACTGCCGACAAGTCAGAAAAATAGTCGGAGAGAATAGGAGAGGGGTGAAAGATGAAAAGAAGTAAAATAAGAACGCTTACAAACCATGCAAACACAGTCTTAACTCACAGTCATACCATGCAAGCAAACTACAAACATGCAAGGAAAGTGTTACAGACATGCAAAGTAAGGAGATAAGAAAAAAAAAAAAGTAGGTAAAGTTAAACAAAAAGTGGGTTAGTTCACGCTACGAGCTACATCTACGTTCGTGTTAGTCTAATATTTTTTTTATTTTTTTTTTTTTTTTTTAATTTTATTGCTGGCATCACACGCTGGCATGTCACAAGCTGGCATTCATCGTCAACAGACTCATCCTCGAGCACCACCACCAGAGCTCCTGTTGCTAACTGTTTTTTTAAATTAAACAACGTTAATACTTTTAAAATGTCTGTCAAGACGGTTCTTAAACATATTAACGCTGGTAGAATGAACGACTGACGCGGGAAGATTATTCCATTTATCAATTACTTTAAACGTAAAGAAGTTTTTAGCGATATTAGTAATGAAACGTCTGCCACGCAACTTAAATCCGTTATTGAGAGTATTACTATTATCGAAAGTGAACAATTTGTCAAAATTTACGTTATCGATGTTATTAACGATTTTGAAAACTTCAATAAGCTCCCCCCTTAATCTTCTAGTTTCGAGTGAATACAGGTCTAACTCTTTAATCCTATCTTCATAAGGCTTATTGCGCAATGACGGAATCAGTTTCGTGGCACGACGCTGAACCCTTTGTAACCTATCAATATCCTCACGCAAGTACGAGCACCAAAACTGAAAGGCATATTCTAAATGAGGCCTGACTCGGGACTTGTAAAGGGGCAATATAATATCCTTCGATTTAAATTCGAAATTACGCGCTATGAAGCCTAACATCCTATTAGCTTTTGCGCAAGACTCCAGGCACTGGTTCCTAACCTTTAAATCCTTAGATACGCGTACGCCTAAATCTACTTCCTCGTCAACGCTCGCTAACTCCCTATCATCCATCGTGTACGTGTAATTATCGTTGCGAGAACCTATATGCAAAACTTTACATTTGTCTACGTTAAATTGCATCTGCCACTTATCTGTCCACTCCATAAACCTATTTGCATCGTCTTGAATCCTATTTCTATCGTCCTCGTTAACAACATTACCGCCTATTTTAGTATCGTCCGCGAATTTTGACACGTTACTAGTCAATCCTACATCTATGTCGTTAATGTAAATTACGAATAGCAATGGGCCTAACACTGAACCCTGTGGGACACCGCTACCTACATCTAACCACCCTGATTCACTACCATTAACTACGACCCTCTGTCTCCTAGCACGAAGCCATTCTTCTAACCAGTTAGCTACCTGACCGCGTATACCGTGCGCTTTGACCTTCGCAATTAGTCTCCTATGCGGAACTGTATCGAACGCCTTTTTAAAATCTAAATAAATAACGTTAGCTGCTCTATGCCTATCGTATTCGCGCACTATTCCAAAAGTTTACCGACAATTGACGTTAAGCTAATGGGCCTATAATTGCTAGGTACTGCGCGGTCGCCTTTTTTAAAAATAGGCGTGACGTTAGCTAATTTGAAGTCTTCAGGAATAATCCCCATTTCGAGTGACTGATTAAAAATCTTCGTTAAGGGGCCTACGATAACTTCTTTCAAATCTTTCAAATGTCTGGGATAAAACGCGTCAGGGCCTGGAGCCTTGCTAACTTTTAGCCTATCGATATAATGCGCAATCTCAGTCTCGTAAACAGTTATTTCATCCAAAATAGTCTCGCTACTAAATGGAACGATATCGTCCACGTCGGGGACATTATTTACGTCTTCTACGGTAAAAACTGTCGCAAAAAAGTTATTGAAAATACCCGCCATCGCCTCAGGGTCAGAAGCCAAAGCGCCATTGACATCCACTAGAGGGCCTATGTTATCTTTGGATCAAGTAAAGATAACCCCTCCCAGGTCACACTAGTAAAGCAAATCCCTCCAAAAATGACCAAGTAAAGATAATCCCTCCCAGAAAGTAAAGTAAAGTGAAGCAGTCTGACATAAGGATAAAAATTAAGAATCTTTTTTTAAAAAATGATTTATTTGAAAACAAAATTTATTAAAATTCATTTATTACAATGGATCAAGTAAAGATAAGCACCCCCAACCTTTTTTAGTTAGCTTTATAAGGCTAACTAACGAAAATATCACGACTTAACCTAACCAATCGTTAGGTCAACTGTACGCCCTTGACGATTGGTTAGGTTAGGTCGTGATATTTTCGTTAGTTAGCCTTATAAAGCTAACTAAAAAAGGTTGGGGGTGCTTAACTTTACTTGATCCAAAGACTTTAATTAAAGCGGTATTGGCTGGCAAGTGTGTCGCAAAAATCATTGAAAACATTGTATTTGTGTCGTTCAAGCCACAAAAATTCTTGTAGGTACGAGTTCAGGAACTCTCGCTTACATCCAATCATCCGTTTAATTCTTAGTTTGTGCTTATTCCAGTAGCTTTCGACAGCCTGCGTATGCACACCAGTAACTCTATCTACAACTTTACCAAGTAAAGATGATCCCTCCCAAAAAATGATCAAGTAAAGATAGTCCCTCCTTTTTCTGTTAAGAGGGATTATCTTTACTTGATCCTTATCTTTTACCGGCTTACGATTATTGACGTATTCATAAAACTTTTTTGGATTATGTTTACTATCCGCAGCTATAAGTATCTCTAAATTACGCTTAGCATTCCTAACTGATCTTTTAACCTGACGTCTAAGCTCGATATATCTATTAAAGTTAGCTGCCGTGCCATTGCGCTTATTAAGTCTATACGCTCTATTACGCTCGTTTATGAACTCGCCTATTTCCCTAGTCCACCACTTCGGCCTACCACGATTTCTAACGCGCTTGGGCCTACGAGGAATAAACTCCCTTTCAATATTCCTAAAACTTTCTTTAAACGCCACCCAACGCAAATTTGTGTCATTACCCATAAATAAGTTATCCCAGTCCACTACTCTCATCCTATCCGCAAAACTATCAAAATTAGCCCTACGAAAATCAGGGACTTCTATTACGTTACTATCCTGGTGTTTTCTATCAATAACTTAAACCTAAGAATTTGATGATCACTACATCCTAAACTCTCGCCTACTTCTAAACCTTCGACTATATTCTCGCCGTTCGTCATCACCAAATCTAAAATATTATCACCGCGCGTTGGTTCGGTAACTATCTGTCGTAAAAAGTTATCGTCCATAAACTCAACCAATCTCAAACCCTCCTCATTACCAGTAAAATTCTCGTAATTAACATTAGGGCAGTTAAAGTCTCCGACAATTATACTATTCCGATTGTCAATAAAATTACCAAGTAGTGAGTAAAATCTAGCATCTGTATCGAGGGGTTGAACGGGAGGTCTATAAACAACAACAAAATTAAAACTAATACTACGCGCCCTAACTTCAACACATATCGCATTAATTGCTGCCGGAAAATCTAACTTAACCTCGATAGCCCTAAGGGAATTACGAATATACAGCAAAACGCCTCCACCAAACCTATGTAACCTATCATTAGTAAAGAGTTTAAAACCTGGTATATCAAGTTCCCCCAACAAGTCCCTAGTCACGGTATTTAACCAAGTTTCAGTGACAGCAACTATATCATAGTTGCCGGAATAAATTATCGCCTTAAATTCATTTAATTTATTTCTAATACACTCCCGCAAAGTACTCATTAAGCACATTGGCAATGTCCGCGTCGGAGGTCCGCAGAACGCCGCTGGGGTCCTATAACGGACCTATCATGCTTCTAATGGGCTTTCTACTATTAACATAACTGAAGAACTCCTTAGGGTTCCCCTTGCAGAGGCTTGCCACCCGTAGTTCTTCGTTACGTTTCGCTAGCCTAACCTTCGCCTTCACTTCCCTACACAGGTGGACATACGCTTCAGTGTTCTCATGGGAACGATTGGCCTTCGCCCTCCTATACGCTACTTTCCTATTTCGGATAGCCGAAGCGATGTCACGATTGAACCACTTAGGCTGCGTTGAAGCAGGGGTAACCGGTTTTGAGGGTATGGCAGCAGACTGCAGCACCATAAACTCGTCCCGGAATGCACTCCACACTCCCTCAACATCGCCGCCGACCTCTAACCCCATCTCATCTACGCTATCCCGGAGGCTAACAAAGTCCGCCCGCCGGAGATCAAGCTTACTGCCACTCAAGTTACTACGCTTCACCCGAGGGACGCACACACGGAACCTAATCAGACCGTGATCACTCCCGCCCAACGATTCGTCAACGGTGAGGTCAGTGACGAGGTTGTCTTCGGTCGTGAATACTAAGTCTAGAACGCTTTCGCCTCGTGTAGGCTCATTGACCCACTGAGTGAGGAAGTTCTCATCAGCAAAGTCAACTAGCCTCCCTTCAGCATCAGCAGTCCTGTCTTCCCACTTTATGCCGCGACAGTTAAAGTCTCCTAAAACTACACACACCCTATCCCCTAGCAGGCTACGGAGTTCGGTGTACAGGGCTGTATGTTCCTCGAGGAGGAGATGCGGAGGTCTGTACACCAAGATTAACCTATAGCTCGTCCCTCCCACGTTCAGATCGACGCCAAGCAGCTCCCGTTCCGACCTGAACTGGCAGTCAACCGGACTCAACGTGTCCCTCACGTATATTAGTATCCCTCCCCCCTCCCCACGGGTGCGGTCTTTGCGAAACATTCTACACCCTGGAATTTCGAACTCCTCAACGTAGTCCCTACGATCAGTATGAATCCAGGACTCGGTGATAGCAACAATATCCTGGTATTCTGATGCTAAGAGCGCCCGAGCTCGCAAAACTTATTCCTAATCGACCTAGCATTAAAAAGCATTGCACGGAGGGAGCCTCCCCTATTCTGACCACCCCCTAGCACGACCCGTTTCCCGAACAGCCAGGGTTGTCGGGAGTTGAAGGGCCCCTGACGAATGAGGGGGCAACTTCCGCAGGAGCCTGAGCCCCCTCCAACGTGGAAGGAGGGTCACCCACCTGTACCTGGACGCACCCTTCAGTTGAAAGTACGTCCGCCACCGGCTCATCATCTCTCCCCGGTGGAGGCCCGTCATCTCTTCCCGGGCTTGACCTCACCATTCTGTATAGGTGCCGGTCGAACAGTGCGCATAGCACACCTTTACCCTTGTCATTGAGGTGGACACCATCCCTCTGGTAAAGGTCCCACCTACCCGAAAATGCGTCGAACGGGTCAATAAACGTCACGCCCAGCGGGACGCACAAGTCTTGCACCCTCTCGTTGATGCCAATGACCTTACTGAGCGCGTGGTCACTGGCATTCATCCGCGGTAAAATACCCATCAACATTCCCGTCTTCAGTTTTAGATCATCCGCAAGATACATGATCTCGGTGATGATCCCTTCTGTAAGACCTACCCCACCGCCTTTGAGGAACAGGTCGTTGCCACCAGCGTGGACAACGATCGCAGTCCTCCGACTAGCCACGCGCAGCTTTTCTACCTCCTTCCTTAAGTGCGCCGTTCCCCGCCCAGGTAAGCACCTTACCTTCCTCCCGTCCCGGTTTGCAGAAGCAAAGTACTTCTCCTGGCCCCTGATCTGCGAGTCCCCAATCAAAACGGTGTCTTCCTCCTTGAGCACAGGAGACTAAAGCGGTTGGAGGTCCTGACAGGGGCAACTGGGGTCTCAGGCTTCGGCTTCGCAGCCTTCTTGCCCGAGACCTTTCGATACCCGTCGCCACCGATAGACGCACTTACACCACCCGACCCACCCCGACCGGCAGCTACATCCTTCAGTTTCTTTGGGCCATCAGTAGGCCCCTTCCCACCCTTTTTCTTTATCGGCCCCTTCCCACCCTTTTCTATCGACCCCTTCCCACCCTTCTCTATCAGCCCCTTCTTTACTCCCTCCACCTTGCGCCGCGGTTCCGTGCATTTCACGTGGGTCGCTGGCGAGAGAGAGAGAGATATATATATATATATATAAAACACGTAACTGGTGTGGAAGTAATTGAGGAAAATTTGTAAATTTTCATACCTCTACCAGATTGGAACCACACTCCCTGTGATATTCATCGCCCGACTCTACAGAGTATTGTTTTCATTATGCCATTCCGAGTTTTGTATCTGTTTAACAGACTTGGTGTTCATCGTTATTCTCTTCATTAAATATTTATCAATTTATTAAATAAAGATAAAATGGGCCTCAAATCAATTTATACTGTATCCGGGATTAAAGGCCGCCGTACACCGAAAGCCACGCTAGCCACGCCACGCCCGCCCACACGTGGATCAGCATCGCTCTAGTGATTTTCAACGAAGCATCTCATACCGAAGCCCACGCCAGCTACACCATGCGTCAGCCAGCTGCGCCACGTGGCTCGCGTTCGCTCCCTGAGCGATATTCCGAGACGTGTCTTTGGCTTTGCATGCTCAGTTCGTCTTCGTAGTAGGTGGAACCTATCCCATCCCCACTGGCGGAAGTGATTCAATCAGTCGCACTCATTCATTCATTCCCTATCCGTCCCGTTTCGCCCCAATTTTGCAATGGAAGAGTTGATTGAAGAAGTCAGCGGTACCCATGCTCTTTGACATGAGGAAAGAAGAATACAGGGACATATACAGAAAAGATAATTGTTGGAAAGAAATTGCTACCAAATTAGGTCGGATGGATCTGGCGGCGTTGCCTGGCCACGTGTCTTTTGGTGGAAGGACCGCGTAGCGTGGCTTCGTGCGTGGCGTGGCTAGCGTGGCTCTCGGTGTGCGGCGGCCTTAAAATCATCGAAATACTCAGTAACCTGCTGAAAGACTGATAAAATTGAAAATTATTATATTAAGTATATATAAAATTATATATAAAAATATATATAAAATTAGTTTTAACATCGAAACTATAAATACATTTTTTAATCTATTTATGCAAAAATAAAGTTTGGTATAAAAACTCTTTATCAGAGAAACATTTTCCCTATTAAAATAATGCTCACTTGTTTTAAGAATGTTTTTTGAGCTGAAGAAATTTATATTTGCATTAAAATAGCAGTCAAGTAATTTTTCTCTAAAATTGCATTTTGTCTGGTATAATTACAATATACAATTTTAAGCAAAGCAATTTTTTTTCCCTCTCACTTCTAGAAAATTTCACCGCGCATGCGCTCCGCAATAAAATTCAAACGTCGGCTTGTCTCCGCTGCGAAGCCTCTTACCAACCCAAATTTAAACATCTTTGAATGCGGTTATAAGATAGGATTTTTTTTTTATAGAATGTTAATGATTCAATGAGTACAATGTTCAAAAACTACCGGGCATAATTTTTGTAAATGCTTGTTCGGGCACTTTTTATGAAAATAAATTTTCATTAAGTTTTTAAAAATGCATAGAATGAAACAAGATTTTACTTATTTGTTTTACTACAGGGTGTCCCATAAGTCCGGCATCATAGGAAAAATAATTAAAAAAAGCAAAACAAAAGCTTTTATTTACAGAACGTGCTCAAGTATGTCCACCATTGTTTTCAATACACAAATTCAGACGTGATACCCAGTCAGCAAGCACACGGTGAATGATGTCAGGAGTAATGGTGTTACATGCCCCAATAATGCGCTGCCGCAAATATTCAACACTCCTAATTTTCTCTGCGTATACCAGCGCTTTCAAGTGGCCCCAGAGATAAAAATCTAGTGGCGTGAGATCCGGGCTTCTAGCTGGCCATTCCACAGGCCCTCGACGTCCTATCCATTGACCACGGAATTGTTGGTACAGGTATTCCCTTACTTGGGTGCTGTAATGTGCAGGAGCGCCGTCTTGCTGGAACCATGTTGGGAAATTTCCTTCTTCGTTCAAGACACTGGGAAATGTTTCTTCCTTGAGCATACGTAGGTAGGTGCCTCCAGTGACATGTTCATCGAAAAAGAGGGGGCCTATGATGCGATCCTTCCAAATGCCACACCATACCATCACCCGAGATGTACCTTGTTCCTTTGAAGAGGTATACCAGTGAGGGTTGTTTTGAGACCAGTAGCGGGTGTTCTGTCAATTTACCTCACCATTTCCATAAAAAACAGCCTCGTCACTGAACAGAATGGTGGACGGAAAATTGGCATCCCGAGCATATGAATTATGGTTTGTAGAAATAGGAAAATATGAATTTCTCCTATGATGCCGGACTTATGGGACACCCTGTACATTAAAATTATCTGCTTTACACAGGATGGCGCACAAAAACTGAAACCATTTTAAATGCTTACAACTTTTTTACTTTTCTTACGAAGATTTCAGGACAAAGTTGATTAAAATGTTAAATTCAGATACTCTTTAGTTTGATCCTTTCAAACTGTTCGATGTATTCTCGTGTTCGTTCAAAGCATCGACGAATTCGCTCTTCAAAGCTAGCTGAAACGTTGCTGTGGGTGACACTTTGTCTTTCATTTAGTTGCGCCATTTTAACTCTGAAAAAAAGGCAAGAGTGATAATAATTTTTTAGCTGCACTTTTTAATGAACTTTGTCCCAAAAGTATCGAAAGAAAAATAAAAAAGATAAGGATTCGAGATGGTTTAATTTTTTGTTCCAGTCTCTCTCTCTCTCTCTCTCTCTCTCTCTCTCTCTCTCTCTCTCTCTCTCTCTCTCTCTCTCTCTCTCTCTCTTTCTCTCTCTCTGCAATTTGTTATTCAAAACGTTATCATATAGCTTCTTTGACCACTAATCTGTAAGAGAAGCGGGTTCTTGGTTTGGCAGAAGATAAGGAATATCACATTCAAAGGAAAATATATCCGGCTTAGAAGATGGACGTCTTAGTATTTTACAACATATAAATAGTTGTGTCAAATGCAGTATATAGAAAATGCTTCTACTTGGTTCTCGCTTATCGTATTATTCCTCGGAGGATACTATGTGGGATATATATATATATATATATATATATATATATATGAAGGGAGGGATGTGGGTGTGGTTGTGGCTGTGTGTCACGAGGTATGTGTGATATGAAAGGAAAAAAATATGGGCATACAATTTCATATATTACTGCAGGTGATTCCATCATGAACTTCATTTTATCAAGCAAGCGTTATATCATAGTTTGATAAAACAAAGTTAAAAGTAGGGTTATTTGGAGCCAAGAAACTGTGAACCCTGAAATTCAGCTTTGATAATAATAATAATAAATAATGATAATAAAATTAATAATAATATTTGGGGTTGTTGAACCTCTCTCGTAACAGCAAATGTCATGTGGTGGAGGGGACCTATAGTTTTACCTGGAATTTGAGCTACAGGTCGCTACAACATCTGAATGTAAAGACGGTCACCCATCCAACTACTAGTCAGACCCAACGTCGCTTAACCTCGCTGATCTGAGGGGGAGCAGAGTTGAGACGTGGCCAACACGTAGTCCCTCTTTGACTGAATTTTCAAACAGTTAAATAGCGATATTATGCAGTAATTATAGTCATATACATACACGTTTGTTATATGTTTACGCTTTGCGTGTGAAACATCACTTTCCCAGCTACCAATTTGTTTTAATTGAAACTGGTGTTAAATAAGCTTAGATACATTAAGTACACATCACTTGTGTAATTCTGAAAATAATGGAAAGTCAGAAACCAACCTTATTTTTCAAAGCTGCCGAAATTACTACTTTATGGGCAGAGCTTTTGACGCCAAGATGGGATAAAATAACTATAGTTTATATTTTTCTGTGATGTAATTTAACTTTAGTGGATCTTTACAAACTATACTGATAGTAAATTGGGCAACTACACACATGTACTGCACACCACCACTTCGGTATAGAAAAGTTATGTCAAATTTGGGTATGATTTAAATTTAAAAGTAATTTAAACTTAATACATTTTATACTATAAGGGGTCCAAAAAACCTTAGCCCCCCACTATTTGCAGCTTACAGGCTTACTTATATCGAAATAGATTTTAGTGATTATAAAAATATATAAAATTCTTTATTGCAGGTATTAAAATTACTCTAGCTGATAAAGTGATAATATAATGGCTTCTCAATTAATTGGTGATTCGGAGAGGCAACGTGTGATAGATCGCATACGAACAATAACATTTCGGAAAGCTCGTGATGCTGGAGCCACCTTTATAACACGTTCATGGGTTGCCAAAAAGTTGCGAAGAAGTGAGGACTTCGTCAAAAGAAATTGAATAAAACTTTGGATGAATGTGAAATGGATACAACCAAATCTGGGCGCCCAAATTTGCCACTCTCTCAGGAAACAAAGAACATCATTGAAAGCGGTACGCGTAAGCGGAAAAACAGCTGTGCTAAACTTTCTAGAGAGATCGAAGTGTTGAGAGGAAAGATCGTTAGTGGTGAGATCATTCGACTGTACCGTCATAGGCAAGGTTTAAAGCCTTGGCATGAACTTCCAAAGCCAAGAAAAACTCAACTTAACATCGATGACAGAATGTGGTTTGTCCATTATCTTGAAGATTGGGATGTGGATGATTTCATGCATTTAGCTGTCTCCGATGATTTTTTTTGTTTACATAACACGTCGGCCTAACTACCAAAATGATCGAGTGTGGGCCACAACACCAGATGAAATCGATGACAATGAACATTATCGCGAATTATTAAAAAGTCCAGACTGTGTTGGGGTGTTTGTTTTGTTCACTTCAAAGAAGCTCATGTGGGTGCTGAAGCCAAATGGTCAGAGTTGGGATTGACAGTATTTTCGTGATATTATTCTATCCCAGCATGTCATTCCTTTTTCTAAGAAACCCAAACAATGTTATGGATGTCGATCAGGTTACACTTCTGCACGATAAGGCCCCCTGCTTTAAAGCATTAGCCACTCAACAGTTGTTGTGGAACCATGAGATCGATTTCTTTGGAAATGAAGAATGGCCAGGAAATTCTCCTGACCTGAACGTCTGTGAACACATTGGATCAGTTATAAAGGACAAGGTTGAATGTCTCTTCTTTCAAGAACCTGCAGCAAATCGATTTTCGAAGGATACAATGACGCAACACATTGAAACTGTTTTAGCAAATTTGCGTAACGCTCAAGATCTATTCACGTCACTTTTGGCAAGCTACCCAAAGCGAATTCAGGCTGTCTTGGAAGCCAATGGCGGGAACAAATTTTTAATTGTTTCTCATTAAATGCAGAATTAAATTATCTTTTGAAGGTATGTTTAGTTTTACTGTACCTCTAATGGTTTCGGCCATGGGCGAGGGGGGCTAAGGTTTATTGGAGCCCCGTACAGTATTATGTAGTACTAAATATAATTCAGGATTCTTCATCCTCAAACTAGGAAGTACTACGGAAATTACAATTTCTAAGACAAGAAATACAATTTGCAGTATGTGAATAGAGTTAATAATAATAATAATAATAATCTTTATTCAGAAATGTTGAGAGTCACGTTTAATTTTGTAGTTTAATTACATTATTCTTAGCTGAATATGCCGTTGGGAAGTATGAAAGTTTTTAGACAAAAGTCTTTGAGATTCATTTGTATTTTTACAGAGGAAAATATGTTACTTATTCGTGTTCGAAAACATTTATTTTTAAAAGACAATCTTCTTCATATGTTGCGGCTGTCGAATTTCGCTCTTTCTGTCAAACATTTTCGTAGAACAAAACGACCATTATTTAATTACCTGAGTAAAAAAGTGCAAGTAATCGATATCAAAGCGTTCTATTTCCGTCTACAGTTAGGTTATGAAGTAATTTTTCGGAAAGTTTTTTTTGAGATAGGCAATCTTGATGCTGCAGTTACAGATTATAGTTTTTTAACGACATTAATAAAATTAAATATTTAATTAATAAAAATGTGAAACATTTTCAATACGAAATATACTTTGAGAATAAGGGATGAATGTGGCGTCCGCCGTTCGCATACTCTGAGAATGTTGCAGCTGTCACAGGCAGTATATGTACCAGAAGACCACCATCAATTATCATACAATCAGCAGTGTTGACTTTTGCTGAACAAAAAAATTAAAACGGTTTATCATAATTTTGTACTTCTTAGGGTTACACTGTCACTAGAATGGTGGATATTAAATGTATGTTTATTAAAACGATGTTTATTAAATTATTAAATGTATGTTTATTAAAAATCAATAAAATCATATTAAAAGTAATGGAGGTTCATTGCAACCGCTCTCAAAAAATGGAGTTTATTTTCAAAATTGTAGTTCCTTATTTGTTGTTGTAACCTTTTGTTCACATCTTTATATTTTTTTTTCATAGAAGAATCATCTCCACGCTCAACTTCTATTTTCTTTTTGTTTGCCAAGCTTTCTTCTTTTTTCAATATTGATATTAGTTTCCAGATATTTGGATGCATATCAGTGACAGAACATTAAGGGAATTGTGGAACCCTACGCTGTTATTTGTTCGAGGCATTTCATTCTCTGTTCTTTCATTGACGTTCCAAGTTTCAATTAGAAGTGTAGGTACCAATCTGCTTCGCCGATTGCCTCGACCCCTTTCCCCTCCGATATAGTGGGTTTCAAAATAAGAAACCAATTCTTGGGGCAAATCATCATCATCATCACTGAGTTCAAGAAACCCTTAAATAGGAAGAAATGCCAGTGCTGTGAAGCTTTTTATCTTTGTTAAATTCATTATCTTCATGATATTTTTGTTTTAATCCAATTTCGACTACTTTGCGGTAAATATTGTTAGCCAAATGAAATAAGCAACATGTTATTGTAGCATTCGGAAACACAAAAGAGAAACTGTTGATACTTGCTTTCGCAAAGACAACCATCAAAGATTGAGGATCAAACGTTGGTCGGATCTCCTTCAAAATGTGAAACAGTCGGCTGTAAGTTTCTTCAGTTTTCTTAGGCAACAGAGCAAATAATTGAGGAGTGCTAACGCTTCTTGTTACTATATGCAATGTATAAAGTTGAAAATATATATCTGAACTACACATGAATGTGCCATCATCCGCCCAATGTTTATAAAGCACCAAATCATCTAAACCCTTTTCGGTTGCAAACACTAAAATCTATCATCATCATTTTCTCCACTGTCATATAGTAAAAACTTTTCTCCGTTATCAAGAAGTTGATAGGCTTCAGGAATTGAGTATCCAGTTCTTTTTTGAGGGATAGGAGGAGCTTTCTCAGCCTTTTGGCGCCAGCCTCTAATGTTTGGTGCCAAGGCTGATGTTGAGGGCATCAAGGCTTGAGAAGTTGAGATGCATCGTCTAATCCTGTTACTGCATCAGAAATGAGAGTTCTTGTTGATAATTGCGACGACGACGATAATGCAGATGATTTAAGCATTGCTAAAGATTGATAAACTTGAGGTTTTGCTGCATTTGAGCTATGACAATGCTCACAAATGGATTTGAAAATCGATGGTGCCTCATCATCCTGTAAACTCAGAGTGTGTACTCTTGCTTTGGTTCCATGTATATTCCCCCCATGAAAATTCCACCCACGAAAATTCCCCCCAGTAAATTCCACCCAAGGAAAATTCCACCCACAGAAAATTCCACCCACGAAAATTGCACCCACCCAAAGAAAATTAGTTTAAGTTTAAAATGTGTATTATTATTTATAAATTTATTAAAAATTTATTACAGTAAAAAGTAAAAGATTTATTTCAAATTTATTACAGTAAAAAGTAAAAGATTTATAAGTAAAAGATATATTAAAAAACAATTATTCGACGTTTAATGAAGATTGTATGCAATGCTCTTGAGGAACTCTAAACTATCTGTATTATTATAGCGCTCCACTAGTCTCTTCAGTCTTTCATTTATGCTCTGATAGGTTTTTCGTGCGGGTCGCGGGTAGCAAAAATTAACCAAACTATCACGACTTAACCTAACCAATCGTCAAGGGCGTACAATTAACCTAAAAAAATAAATAAAAAACAATAAATTTTTTTTTATTTATTTATTTTTATATATTAAGAGAAGAGGATTCTTTATACTGTACGGCATTGACGATTGGTTAAACTAATTTTCTTTGGGTGGGTGCAATTTTCGTGGGTGCAATTTTCTGTGGGTGGAATTTTCCTTGGGTGGAATTTACTGGGGGGAATTTTCGTGGGTGGAATTTTCATGGGTGGAATTTTCGGTACACCCTCGCGGTTCAGTTACTCATTTCACACTTCCAGTAAATTTTCCTTCCGTCATTGTTTTTTCTTTCAAGTCGGTAGACGTAATTCATGTCGTCAACCAATTTATATCCACCACGGCTACTTTTCACTGTTGAAGGCAGCGAGAGGGCTTTGAAGTTTATCTTTTCAAAACAGAGGTTTGTTTATTTATTAATGAAAAAACCGTAGAATAACAAAAATAAGAAAAATAAAAATAAATAAATAAAAATTAAAAAATTAAAAAAGTTCCCCCAAGTCTATCTATCGTTTAAAATAAATCAGAATTTTAATAAGTCTACATTAAACAAATGTTGAATTAAAATTTAAAATTGAAGCATCACATCTTACAAAGTTAGGAAAAGAAAATAATAAATTATAAAATAAAATAGTAAAGCAATAAAATTGAAAATTGACATTAAACTTAAAGCAGAATTTCAATAATCAATTAACTTACCAGGACGAGGAAAAATTCGAGGCACGAATAACTAGAAGGTGTAATTAAAATAAGATATAATATAATGTTGGTTGTGGATTATAAAATGGAATGGTACAACTTACTAATCTTGTTTGTTGGTTGTTAAATTTTTTGTTTGTATATAAACCGTTTTAATTTTTTTTTCTTGCGGCGAATTTTCCTCGTGGCGAAGTTTCCTGCGGCGAATTTTTCTCGCGGCGAATTTTCCGGCGGCGAATTTACCTGCGGCGAATTTACCTAGAACCCATTTAAGCAGTTCAGCCTTGTTTCCTATCCTCAGTTTCCAATAATCTGACAGACTAGGGGAAAATTCTGGTTCTCATGGGCAAAGAATATTGACGGATCCCCTTGTCGATGTTGATTGGCAATGTAGAGATGACCAAACAAGGCAGCATCATTTCTGCTTGCTTTCAGTTTTCTAGCAGTTTTGTTTGTTTTTTGCTCCTGCACTTTTCAACAGAGGTAGTGAGTTCTTGATTGGTGCACTGATTAGTTTCCCTCTGTTAACTAGAACCTCTTCAGTGAAACGCTGGTGTTCTTCACCTAGAGTCTGCATATTTCGCATTGATAACACAACCGAATCATCTGCACAGTCCCGAGTGTACAAAATGAGAAGGTCAGGACAGTCATCTTCAAATGGGTTTCCATAGGTCTTAATGAGTTACTGGGTTTGTTCCAGTAAGTGTCTTTGTGAGGACAGCCCCTCTTCGTGGTGCTTCGAAGAATTTGAACTGTTGTGTGTTGTACGGGCCTCGATTTGATTTTCGAATTCTTCCAGGAATCTCTCTTGCTCAGGGCCCGCCAACATCCATCGCTTGAAAGCACTTGGATTTTCAGTGAGACCAACTGCTCCACCGCTTGACTTCACCTTGCAGTTTTCCTGCTCATGGCACTGATCAATTGGGATAGCTGAGAAACGTCTTTGGGTTTTGTTGACAACCAAATCCTTTTCAAACTCTTCCTTGACAGTTTCTGGAAGTGCTTGTAGTTGTAACGATCCAAGCAAAGAAGGGAACATGAGCGAGTCCAAGGCTTCTACATATATGTTAAAGGCTCTTTCTCTGTTTGCTTGAATGAGGACAAGAATAAGCAATTCTGTCCCAAGAATAGTATCCCAGTACAAAATGTGGGTGATGATTCACTCAAAGATTTCTTCCATTCAGGAAAGTCTGCATCATCTCCATTAAATGCTGCACGCTGTCACTTGGCCAAAGCAAGAGGAGTAACTTGGTGTGCATGACGAGTACTGGTTATATGGGAGCATTTGAAGAAAGTCTGCTGTTCCGCCCGTAGCTACACCTGCTTCCGTAAGTGCTGTGGTCCATCCAGAAGAGTGTAAGATGTCACCAACGGCATCCAAAGTCCTTTTTCTAGATGCAGTCCACCAAACATGATTACCATTTTGTCTTCTCCATGCATTTCTGGCCATTTCCACTGAATTGTTTTTGCTACAGCAAAGATAGGGCAGTTGCATGCCATGACTGGAACTTGCGATCGGTTGAGGAACTCAGTTATTTGTTTGATGATGCTCATGCAATGCTTGACTATAGCAGATGAGTCGGCTTTCTCAAAAAACGTAGGTAGTAGAGCTGTTATCGGAGGGATAATGGTCTCTTTGGGTTGAAGTGAGGCATGGTATGCAGCCCATGATATTGCATCTCCATCCTTTATCATGCCGACATCCAGGAGTCCAGTGACACGTTGCAACCATGTTCTTTCTTTGGCTCTTTCTGTGGCTAATCGTCCTCTTATTGGGTTTGTGTTAACTTGTGGGACAAGTGCATCTGAGACCTTTAGTGACACTGTGTATAAATCTGGAAGTGTTGTTAATTCCGAGGTGACAGTGAAAGGTGAAGTGCACTGTCTGATAATATCTGGGTTGTGTTGTGTAACGGACTGAATGATACTAATAGCTGTGCCATGGAAGGAGTCTTTGGCGGTTACTGAGGATGGATTGTGAGCAGTGTTGTCTAATGCTCCATTTACGTAAAGTTGCTTTCGAAGAACTTGAGAGCACACCAGTCCATCTATACAAATTTGCTGGCATATGGAGTTAGCCAATGCAGCCTCTAACTTAAGAACACGGCTGTAGGAAATGCTTATACTAAGTTCTGCCAAACAATTCACAAGTGATTGGCTTCTTGTTTGTGTATGCATTTTGAGTCCAATATACGAAGCAAGAGGAGGCTCACGGTCCGTAGTATGTCTAGTGAATTTGGCAATGCCATCTGACCCCTTACTTGCTTTTTGCTCCTGCTTCTTGCATTGAAAAACAGCAACTGACTTATGATGAAGGAAGCTTGTGATGGTTGACATTGGTTGTCCAGGTTTAGTCCATGAAGATCATGGAAGCTATCGTCATCAAGCGAGGAGGAAGTTGGTGCTGGCAATGGTGAGTGTATTTTCCAGAAAAATATTCTGTAAACTCCCCTGAAAGAATTTCATCACAGCAAATGCGAGCAGCTTTAGCAAATAAAAATGCTTCGTCTTCATAGTTCTTGCATATTTTTCTGTCTTCCAGCAATTCTTTGATCCCATCTGGGAATATTAATGTCGTAGGTTTGCCTGGCTGCTTTATTTCTTGTGGTCCTAAACTGCTGAAGTGATTCCAAATGGGGTCTTTTGAAGCGAATTTTGTTTATCAAAATATACCCAATCCCTTTCCGTCTTTTGATATACATTTCATGTAGATCAGCTAGCTGAAAACTGTACGAACCATCGTCTGTATTGTTTCCAGTGTGCAATATTAACTCTACATATACCCTTGCTTTTGTCATGTCACACTCCCTATTATTAACTGACTGTGTTGCGCGAACGTGGGTTCTATATTTGTTTCTGTAGCTGGTTAAATAATCAAAATGGCATTTCGCTTCAGTGGCAACTAAGTCACCTGCCGACATTTTCGCAAGCATGGTCGTATTCTCCATCGATGTAGCCATGTGTCTAAAGGACTCCTCTGTACACTTAGTTGAATAATTTATCCGTTCCTCCGTTCAGTGTTACAAAAAATACAAATGTTTGTGTTCACAGCTGACGTTGTTGACATTCTCTTCGATCCCCCCTGATCTTCGTTGGTACTAGTATGATTCGGTGTTTTCCTTTAGTGAACCCTCTGTTTTGCCCTTCTGAGTTTTTCATGGCTGAATGATCATATGGCATGTCTTTGGCCACCTTGTTATTTTCAAGAAGCAGCTGTGGTGAAGATTCAACGTCAGATTGAAGTTGTAGAGGCAAAGCATCCAGTTTTTTAAATTGGCAAGCGTTGTCTAGGAAATTCTTGTATACAGACAGAAAGAACATCTTGGCTTCTGCCTTTTGTAGAAGTTGTAACTGGTTTCCCATCATCTTTTTGGCATAAAGCACATATATTCCAATCCATTACCTGAAAAAATAAGAAATAAAGTCATTAGCCTTGATATATGTGAAGAAAACTTTACAAATAGCCGTTTTGAAAACACTATGGAATTGGGGTTTGTATAAGTGTGCTTCGTTAGTGATGAGTGTTAGTTGCTGGCCAAAAATACCAAACATCCAGGGTTTATACCTTGGATATATGATATCTCTGTTATTTTTTAAACATATTACTTTGATTCAAAAAGCTTGGGTATGCACAATAATTAAAATTATATTTTGTATTGAATTTTTTGCGTTAATATTATTGGAAAGTACTCGAACTATACCACTTGATTGAAGTGGCAGCCATTTTGAAGTTGTACAATTCGAAAAATAATGTTGATATTTCTTGGATCTGTTGAAAAAATATTTGTAAATATGTTCACGTGCAAACCCTGAAAGTTTGATGTTTTTGTCCAGTGTGTAACACCTATGTCACTAAGGAAGTCCACTATTATATGTATTATTACCACAAAACAAATGCAAACTATCGAATAAAAATTGGCAATACTATTTTTGCAAGGATGAATGAGGTTAAAGTACTTGTCATTAATTTAGACGAAAAATTGAATTTCAAAAGTTATGAACAACATATCCAATCCAAAATATAAAGATTTCTATTCATATTATTTAAACTATAAAAGACTCTTCCTCATCCATCCACATTTATTATATTGAATTACAACGTGGGGTAGCTCAAAGAAATGTATAAAACATCCTTTGAAAGTCATTCATAAAAAATGTCCGCGAACTCTCTCGAATAATGACAACAAAGTCACGCTTAACCAATGTTTAAAGAGCTAAGTAGTTTAAAACTAAATTACTTATACAAATTAAGTGTTGCTGTCAGTATGTTCAAAGTTATGAATAAAAATCAATATACATCACCTATTCAAAGAGCAATCATCCCCGATCAAATACATCACCATTATAACACTAGACCGCCCAGTGATTTTATACACAAACCAAAGTATACAATAGAAACTGCAGGAAATGTACTCTCTTTCAAAGGAGAAAATGTATGGAGTGCAATTCCTATAAATATCAGGCAGCCTTCATTATTGAATGTATTTCGCAAATCGCTGAAGTACTTCCTTTGCTCCTACTGATGTATCAGTTCACTACTGTCATTATTAACCATAGTAATTAAGTTCCCATTATATAATTAACTATCTAAAATATGTCAATTTCATTAATCACTTTTAATTTCATAATTCATCTTTTTTTTGTTTTCTTTATTGAGCATAACTCATTTTCCACTAAATAAACTATTTATAATTTTATTTATAATTATGTACAATTTTGTAAATTTATTATTATTATTATTATTATTATTATTACTATTATTACTAGTATTACTTGCCATTTTCACTTCTTTTTGTAATAAATAAACTGAATTCCATTAATTTTGTCTAAAACGCTTCCATGCTTCCAACGGCATATTTAGATTAGAATAATGTGGATACATTTATACATATCAAATATGTACATTCTGCCAAAAAAAAAAAAAATTGAAAAATATTGTAAAACTCTGTCACTTGTATTCTTTTCTGAATAAAGTTTTTTTTTTTTTTTAATATTTGTCTGAATTCATAATTCCAGCGAGTTTAATATTAGCTATGTGTGTTTCATAATGGAAATGCAAGATCAATACATATCCGTCCATTGAATCAATTTTTTACAGATGCTTTTTCTATGAGTTCGTACATCATTTGGGCGTGACGGCATATTTAAAAAGGTGTGTGTGTGTGTGTGTGTGTGTGTGTGTGGGTGGTCAGAATTCGCAGCCAAGTGAAATCGAATTTCCAGTTTCTTATAAATAAAGAAAGAAACGACATTTAGAACAATATAAGGACAAGAAGTTTTACGAATTGGAAAAAAATAAAAACTATCAAAGAAGTGGAAATGAAACTATTAAATAAGCGTCATATAAAATGTTCTTTCTTCCTCCAAAGAGGATCATGGGCTTGGACTGCCTTAGTGTTAAACATAAATGGCAGAATGTATGCAATAAAAACAGTACCCAATTTCTCAGAACCTTGAAAGCGTTTATTAATGAAACCTAAAATATTCATCGGATAAAATATCAGACACTTGACTTTATTGAGTTTCTCTGGTGAGTTTGGGCATCTCTGACCTTAATGTTTCACGTTTCTTATTTCGTGACTGCAATCCTCGTTTTATTTAGGATGACATTTCGTCTACGTGATATATTATCGACAAGTGTTTTAGGGTTTAGATTAGATTAGGTTACAGTTCGTTATGTTAGGTTGGCATAGGATAGTTTAAGTTACAGTAAGTTACAGTAGGTTAGATCAGTGACTGCATTCCAAATTGCACCAATCGTCCGAAAGTTTTTTAAAGCTTCTGAAAATGATGCTCCTCCGCAAAGGGCGAATCTTCCCCCTTCGTTAGAATATTTTCAGGGAAAACCTTTCCAACGAGTTCCAACGAGTTCTCTCAGTTCATATTCAAAATATATGATGTTCATTCTACCTCAGAGATAACTCTTGTACTATACATTCCATTATATAAAGTACAGTAAATGGGTCTCTTGTTTTACTTAACGAATGCGGAAATAACCCAAAATTAAACATCATTACAAAACCTGATTTCGTATTCAAATATGGATAATACGTTATTATGAAAAAATTATTTGTTATCAGATACACACGGATAAAACTACTTTGTTACAGCATGCAAAATATATGTTTAACTATTTGTCATGCGTGGACGATTCCATTAACCATGTTATTTTCCCGGTAATACATTTATATGGTCAGTGCAATCATAGTATTCCTGTATTGTTCTTTCATTCACCTACATTTATTGTATTGCATTACAACATAGGGTAGCTCAAAGAAATATATAAAATATCCTTTGGAAGTCATTCATAAAAAATGTCTGCGACTCTCTCGAATAATGACAACAGCCAAAGTCACATTTCCCCAGTGATTTTATACATAAACCAAACTATAAAACAGAAACTGCAGCAAACGCACTCTCTTTCAAAGGAGTAAATGTATGGAATGCAATTTCCATAAATATCAGCCAGCCTTCATCACTAAATATATTTCGCAAATCACTAAAGAACTACTGTACGTCATTAACTCTTACTGATGTATAACTTCACTACTGCCATTATTACCATAGTAATTAAGTTCCCATTTTATAATCAACTATCTTAAATATGCAAATTTCATTAATCGCTTTTAATTTCATAATTTGTCCTTTTTTATTTTTATTAAGCATTATTTATTTTCCACTAAATATGCAATAGATCATTTTATCATTTGTTGTTATTATTATCATTAGTTTTTAATACTATTACTTTTCCTTGCCAGTTTCACTTCTCCTATGCAATAAATAAACTGAATCCCATTAATGTTGCCTGAAAAGCTTCCATGCTTCCAACGACATATTCCGATTACAATACTGTGAATATAGTAATACCATATCAAATATCTAAAATGTACAGAACAACATTAAAAAATGTTGTAAAACTCTGTCACTTGTATTCTTTTCTGAATAAAGATTTGGATCACCTGAAGATCAGGGCCCTCAGCCTTCTTTAGTTAGCCTTATAAGGCTAACTAACAAGGAGTTACAAGGAGTTACAAGGAAAAGAAGTACCTCAAAAGGCCTTGCGGCCCATACCGAGGAGGTACCAATGGCAACGGGTGCCAGGGAAAATTTTGTCTTTCAAACTATGCTAACGAAAATATCACGACCTAACCAATCGTTAGGTCAACTGTACGCCCTTGACGATTGGTTAGGTTAGGTAGTCATATTTTCGTTGATTAGTTAATTAATTAGTTAATTGATAACAACAATGATAGCATATTTAAACATTAACGAAGCCTAGCATCAATTTAAGCAATCAAAGAACTTGGCCTATGTAAAAATAACCTATATTTTTTTATTGTCCATGAAAATCGTTTTCTACACTCCAAATTTTGTCCTCTCGGACTACTTTAAGTAATATATGTATTATTTTTGTTTATTGTACGCTTGGTACCGAAAATACATCTATCGCATTTCCATTATTTTGTGTTTATTTACAAATTCTTATTTTTACTCAATCTTCCATGCGCGGTAGTGCGTGGACAAATCTTTTGTGACCCCCAATTAGCACTTTGCGGACTGCTCTTCTGAAGGCTATAACGTTTTTCAGAAGAAGCTACACCACACGCAGTTTACACCAAAAAATAGAGGATGTTCTCGCGAATAATTTGATATAAATATCGAACAAATTCGTTCACTACAAAAAAGTTTAGAGCAAAGTTTATGTGGCCAAAACAGTTGTTCAGCTGAACAATAGGGCGGATCGAAAATGAGGTTTTTAAACTTTTTTTCGAAATTCAAATATGGCTAGTGCGGAAAATATGTGGGTGCTATAGATAATGACTGTGCATAAATGTTAGTCCTGCGAAATTATATCTTCAGGTGCCACAAAGCCGTCGAAAAAAGTGAAATATAATGATTTTCTTATATTCTGCATTAGTACAATAACTGAAACTTACTTGTTATTATTATATATTAAGTGTTCCAATTACCAAAATAGTTACTGAATTACGCAGCTCTTAGTTTATTTAGATCAATGTTCTTTTGAGTAATGATCTAAATAATCCAGAACTCACCACGAGGAGGTGGCTGCGTGTCGAGCTCCACCCATGCCCTCCCAACCACCCATCCTTGCGCATGTTTTTTTCTATTAACGTTTTATTTAAACTTTATATTCAGCTTTACTTTCGAATGATGGCATTTTTTTACGTGACTGAAGTGTTGATCTTATGAAGCCATCTCGCGCGTTCAATCCAAATACTTTTGATGATGCTTCAGTCACTAATTTTACCATTCTTTCTACTACTTGTGTATGACAAGGGAATTTCTCGAATGGAGGGGTACTCTTGTTTTCTATGAATTCTTCAATCTCATTTTCTGTCAGGTGTCTTGTCACAGGTGGTTCAGTGACAATGCATTTTTGCCAATTAATTAAATCACTATAATCAGTAGCTTCAAATTGAATAACAGGTACTGTGAAACGCCTCACAACTTTTTCCTTGTTTGTTTGCCTTGCTTTCTTTATTCGCCTCCACGCTAATTCTCTTATGGCGCTGCGGTCATCATGAATCATTGATGCTAGAATATTTTCTGGATTTGCAAAAAATGCATTTCTTTGTATGACAGGGTTTACAATATCCTTTACTTCGTCATTCAGTGTTCTTGTTAGTTCAATAGTTTTGAAAACATGTTTTGAGCCATTGACAAAAGACGTACTTTGCTTAATAGAAAACCACATTGGGATGTAGACCTTCATTATAAAAGAAGCAATGTTCATGAGGTTCTCAGATGGACTTACAGTTGAAACGTATAGACGAAGCAAACGATTTGCTGTAGTCAGCCATCGTGAATGTGCCATTTTGCCTGGACTACGATGAGCAAGATCTGGAGAGCAATATCCCTTTGTTATGGCCTGATGAATATCAATTAGATATTTTTGGTCGGTGCTAAGATCTTCACAGTCTACAGTTGGTTCCTCAGCATCAATCCTTTCAAACTCGACAATAGGAAGACTCACAGTTCTCTAATTCCCTGCCAATAGGACCGGTGAATCCGCGGGGGCCAGATGTTTTTCCATCCAGCTTTGCAACTAAATGGCGTAATGGCAATTCATTGGCATGGAGCTGGCACACTAAATGTTGAACTGGCTTCTTCAGCTTCAATTCTATAAGCCTTATAACGTCTCCCTTTTCTCCAGTGTTGACTGCTGCACCATCGCATCCAATGGCAACAAGGTTTTCCAGGTTCATGTCATTATTTCCAATATACTCAAACATTCCTTTACATATTTCTTCAGCTGATCCAGAATTCACAGAATAATGGCCCAAATAATCTGAACCAGGTTCTCTCACTAAAGTGATATGTTCTTCTGTTACCTTCTTCTGATATACTTTGGACTCTTTTTTTTCTTGGAAGAGTGTAGAATCTTTTCGACCATCAAAATAGATTCCTCTGATTGGGACCTGATTTTGATCTTTCATAATTTCTGATCTCTTCTTTTGTCTTTCTCTTCTGATTTTACTCCTACCCACTACTTCAGATGTATTGTCAATAGAAACTTCTCCAATATCTTGCAATACTGCACTAACAATGAATGCTGCAGCTCGATCTGAAACTGCAGTCCTGTCACAAGCAGTAGCCACTGAAGGTAGATTTGTAGTTTTCCTTTTCTTGAATAATTGTTCTTCAGGTTGTTCGAGCTTTCTCTTCGAGCTAACTGGCTCTGGAAATGTATCGTCTGATATTTCGCCAGATTCACTTTCACTATTTGATGTCGATGATGATAATTCAACATTTGTATCCTGCAATTTCTCCTGTGAAGATTCTTTGGTGAGCCTCACAGCTTTTTGCTTTCTTAGCAACGTAGATGCTTTTTTCTTTGAGAGTGTAATATCTACTCTATCAATAAACAGTTTTCTTTCACTCCTTTGATCTAAGAGGAACGTCACTTCTTCCTTTGGAACCGTTTTTTCTTTGGGACAAGAACATTGTGTTAGTACTTTGCACTTGCACGCTGCAATGTCAAAAAGTTTCGTGTGTGCTTCTTTTTTGAACATATCAATCTTTGCTTTGTAAGCTTCAGAATTTTTTCTGCTTTGGTATGGCTTCATAATGACACGATACTTTTCGTGGTAGCTTCTGAACATTGTTTCAATTCGCCTGTCTGACAGAATTGGGACGGAAGCACTTTCCCAAATTGTTTTCAATTTATCAACAACTTGTTCTAATATTTGAGATATTGAAGGATCTTTATTAGTATTCTGTTTCAAATCGTTTCTTACAAACAAGTAATATTTAAAAACTCCTTCGTATGTAGGAAGATTCCTGTGCCACAAATCTTCCCCCATACAAACATGGGGCACTCAGTTGAGGCCCTGGTTGATTTTGCACAAACTCGAGACATTTTGAAAGTATACAAATCTGAAAAAGAAAGAGCTAATATCAATTATACGTTAATTTCAGTTAATAGTACATGGCAAACTTAGGGCAACACAATACAGAAATGCAAAATATATAAGAAATATAGTTTAGACTATCTGAGTAACGCCAACAACAGAACACCCACCTGCTACGAGAGCGACAGCTACACTGAACCGAGGTACTCACGTGACAGCTGAGTGAGCTGACTATAGAAAACTGTTTTTAGAGAATGGAAACTTTTTTAAAGGTTGACTGAGCTATTTTTATACAAGTGTGAATAAATTCTTGTTTATTGTGCATCGTGGACTCTTCTGTAATTATTGGTTAAAATCTGCTTTTTTTTCAATATTGAAGGTCATTGTGGCACCTGAAGATATTAATGTTATGATTTTAAATTTATACCATTATTTCCTCACTACTCCACACATTTTCCACACTAGCCAATTTGAAAATTCGAAAAATGAGTTTTTCACTCCGCCACGTTGGGTGGCGCTTATTCGCCAAAAGTTCTAAGCTCCGCCCAGCGTCACGCCTCTTGTTGGCAGCACGCAAAAACAAAATTCACAATTTGTTTTGTTTATAGTAAAAAAATAAGTAATTTTGTGCATCTAATCAAACCACGCTTATTTAAAATTTTATACTCTTTTTGTGAAATCGAGGAAAAGCAAGTCACTATACAAATTGACAAAAATACCACAACCATAAAAATCTTGAGCTTCGCATCCAAAGCCAGTGAGACCAAATTTCTGAAGCTGCACTCAAAATGTAAGTGGTTTGTGAGCTTAAAGTAAATGTTAAGTTCTTATTGGCTTAAAACTTCTGTTCAAAAGGTAGGATGAGGGCTAATTTTGTGCAAAATTTGTGTTTAAAACAAAAAGGCGTTGCTTATAAAAATCATGGACTAGTCTGAAAAATGCATAATTCTAAAAAAGTAAATATTTTTTGTTTGCATAATAATAAACCTCAAAAAGATCATGACAAAAATAACAAAAAAACATATGACGTTAAAAATTCAAAGTTAAAAAAACAAAACATTTAGCGGCAACTTTTAACATCTATTGGAGTGACATGTGGTAACTGAATCTGCAAAACAACATTAAAGCGCATAAACTCTGCCGCCATAAAGCATTTTCTTTCTAAGAGCTGGCACTAAATTATTTGTTTTTTAACTTCGAATTTTTAACGTCAAATGTTTTTATGTTATTCTTGTCATGTTCTTTTTGACGTTTATTATTATGCACACAAAAAATATTTACTTTTTTAGCGTTAGGCATTTTTCAGACTAGTCTATTAACATGTGTATCATGAACATTGATACTAGTATATACTGTAGGTATATAGTAGATCGATATATCGTCTAATCGTTTATAATATATATATATATATATATATATATATATATATATATATATATATATATAGTTGACATAGCAGAGAAGCAGTTCGGATTCATGCCGGGTAGAGGAAACATGGATGCAGTATTTGCCTTACGCCAGGTGATTGAGAGGTACAGGGAGGGACAGAGACCGATGCATATGGTATTTATAGATTTAGAGAAGGCTTACGATAGGCTCCCAAGACAGGAGGTGTGGAGAAGCCTTGACAGAAGATGGTACCGGAAAAATATGTCAGACTGATACAGGAATGTATACAGATGTACATGTGACGGTTAGGAGCTGTCTGGGAGAGATGGACAGTTTTGAAGTAAGAGTTGGGTTGCACCAGGGATCTGCGCTTAGCCCGTTTCTCTTTTAACATAGTGATGGAAGTGCTGACAGAGGGAGTGAGAGAGAGAGCGCCATGGAGTATGCTTTACGCAGACGATATAGCATTGTGCGCTGAGACAAAGGAGGAGATGGAACAGAAGTTAGAGAGTTGGAGAGGAGCGTTGGAAGATAGAGGGATGAAAATAAGTAGAAGGAAGACTGAACACTTACGGTGTGGCTTACATGAGGATCAGGAAGATGAGATGGTAATGAATGGAGAAGTGATTAAAAGAGTAGACCGATTTAAGTACTTGGGCTCGTTAATGGATGAGGAAGATGTGGAGAAAGAAATTAATAATAGAGTTAAGCTGGATGGAAGAATTGGAGAGAAATGTCGGGTGTCTTGCGCGATAGAAAGGTGCCAGTGAAGTTGAAAGGAAAGGTATATAAAACTGTGGTGAGACCAGCAATGTTGTATGGAACGGAGGCATTACCTATGAAGAAGACAAATGAGAACAAAATGGATGTAGCAGAGATGAGGATGTTGTGATGGATGTGCGGTGTGATAAGAGAGGATAGGATCAGGAATGAATATATTAGAGGAACTGTGAAGGTGGCAGTGGCATCAAAGAAGATACAAGAGGCAAGAATGAAGTGGTATGGGCACGTGATGAGGCGAGATGAAGATTATGTCGGACGTAGAGTGATGGTGATGGAGTTGCCGGGTGGGGGAAGAAGAGGAAGACCGAAGAAAAGATGGAAGGATTGTGTTAGAGCGGACTTACGGGAGAAGAATTTGGAGGAGGATATGGTGTACGACAGACCAAGATGGAGGCGACTCACCTTAAACAGCGACCCTATATAAAAATGGGATTAATTATGCTGAGGAAGAAGAATATATATATATATATATATATATATATATATATATATATATAGAGAGAGAGAGAGAGAGAGAGAGAGAGAGAATGGAAATGCAGTATAGATATACTTTACATGTATCACATAAAGTCGTCGTAGGGCAACTTTAGAGCGTACTGTGCAAGTAAAAGCACACCACTGTGTAAAATGTAAACATGCGCTATTTTTGTACAGCTGATCCACATACCATAAAAGATTGGAACTCCTACCTGGATGGATGGATTGTAAGACATGTATATTTAAATATTTAGAAAAATTTCCTCCCTTTCCTTAGTTCAGTTTTAAATTAATTTTCAGGAAAAAATATCGGGTCGCAACATAAAGTTTTGATGTAGAAAGTTTGTTTACATTGGTTCCTTCGGGACTTTGGGTGACACGCTTCAATTTCTAAGTTCTATACTCTTGATGCAAATGAGTCACCTATTCCTGCAATCTTTTTTTTTTAGTGGATTTATAAAAGTTGCGTTTCAAATAAGTATTTTGTTCATCAACGAACAGTTCAGTATTTTGGAGTCTCAGAAATTTCATCAAAGTCGATTCCTGTTTGTAATTTCCAACTTTTTTTAATCGAATTTGTTATGTTGACTTTCTTTTATTATCTAATGAGATCTACGTCGTAGCCACGTTGCAACGTCGTTTCATGTTACATCAGCGACATTGGATCCGTTCAGTCGTTGGAGGGATTGACCGTCATCTGCATTTAGATAATGTAACGACCCGTGGTTTGGATCCCACGTAAAGTTGTACGTTCCTTTCGTTATAGGACCTTTGCCGTTAAGGAGGTTAAACAACCCTAAACATTATTATTATTATTATTAATTAGTGAAGGAAACATTAATTTCAAAACAGACTGAGTAACTTAACCTCTTCCTCTGATTTTATTTATGGCGAAAACAAAGGCAGTTTGCGCTTTTGGATGATTCATCAGAATATATAAATAATAATAATAATAATAATATAATAATAATAATTTGGCAAATAACCGACAAATATACCTAAAGTATCAATTCAGATTTTAGAATGTAAAACTTTTCTTAACGCTTTATAATAATAAAAAATTATTATTCCATCTGATTTCAGAAAAAAAAGAGAAAAACTAAAAACCAAAATTGCGAGGTACTAACATCAGAACTCATGTGCGACAGACCAAACATACCAACAAAGGTAAGGGAATATAAGTAAAAGAAAAGAACATTTCATTTTGTCACTTTTAACCATTGAGGTGAAAAAAAAAATTTCAAAATGTTTGTTTTGCAAAGGCCCCAAATTTTTGCGGTTCTTCATTTAAAATTGGAACATTTTTACATTTATATTATGTTTATTTATTTATTTTTTTACTGTAACAATAAATACTGAAATTTCTACAGTATCTCTAAACTGAAAAAAAATTTCACTCTTCATCTGAAACCTGCACATACGTTGTCCTCTCAGGAAGCCATATATATATATATATATATATATACGTAAAGAACGACGCTTGTATAGGAGATATTCCGCGCAAGACGAGAGAGAGAGAGAACGAAACAAATGAAAAAATGAGGTAACCACCTGGGAATCGAACCCGGGATCTTCCGATTGCCGGTCAGACGCGATACCATTACACCATGGGCCTCACTCTTCCAAATGCCGTAATTCTTCTACATACTCGCAGAAACCAATGCCCCAAGGGGGCACCTCCCGCATGCCGTAACATTATATACAGGGTGGGGCACGGGAATCAAGTGTTTTTTGAATAGCTAGTAATCGGCCATTAGGAATGGGAGGGGCGTGCGGTAGGTAGCATTCCATTCCTGGGTTCATAGCATTTAACTTTAACTAACACTCACCTTTATCTTTCAGGTGCCATCATGGAGCAGTGGACGTTAGAACACCGCATGTTCGCGTATGATCATTTTGTTAGGAGTGGCGAGTCAGTGACAGCAGTTCAGCGTGCGTTTCGCCGCAGATTCAACATTCATCGAAATGACTCTGTTCCCGCTCGTGACACAATCTTACGTTGGGTTAACAATCTTCGAACAGGAGGCTCAATAATGAAAACAAAACCGAAGGGGCCGCAACGCACTGTGCGTACTCCAGAGAACGTTGAAAGGGTCAGACAAGCGATGTTGCAAAGCCCAGGCCGCTCTGCTCGGAGCATTCAGCTGCACTCGGAATCAGCAATCGTACTGTTAGACGGATTTTGCATGAAGAATTACATTTTCACCCATACAAGTAGCGATGGTGCAGGAATTGAATGTAAACGATTGCCCCCAACGACTGAATTTTGCACAGGAAATGCTTGCACTTTATGAGCAGAATGAAAACATGATGGTGGTAATGAGTGATGAAGCCCATTTCCACTTAATGGGGCCGTCAACAATCAAAAACTGTCGGTATTGGGCTGCTGAAAATCCGCGACAACTCCATGAAAAACCGCTGCATAGCCCTAAGGTTACAGTTTGGTGCGCGGTGGGAAAGTTTGGCGTCATCGGTCCCTATTTCTTCGAACAAAATGGGGTTACCGTTACCATAACATCTGGGCGTTACATTGAGATGGTGAACACCTTTTTCATCCCTGAGTTACGAAGAAGGCGTTATTGCTCGTCGACATTTGTGGTTTCAGCAAGATGGGGCCACGCCACACACCGCCAGAGCGTCAATGGCTGTTCTTCGCCCCTGTTTCCCAACCACCTCATTTCGAGATTTGGTGACATTGCATGGCCCCCTCGGTCCCCTGACTTGTCCACATGTGACTTCTTTCTATGGGGGTACCTCAAGTCACGTGTCTACGAGGACAAGCCCCGTACATTAGATGCATTGAAGGAAGCGATCCGTCAACAAATCATCCAAATCAACAGAGACCTGCTGTGAAGAGTGGAGGCCAATTTTCGTAAACGCCTTCAACAATGCGTCGACGGCCAAGGACATCATATGCCAGATATAATTTTCGGTACATGATTATTATGACATGAAATGCTATGTTCTTACGAATGTTGTTCTACCAATATATTTTCTTTACAAAAATAAATATCATTTTCCTGATTATTCCAAAAACACTTGGTTCCCGTGCCCCACCCTGTACATTCAACTGCAAAGAACACGCAGTATAAATAACGTAAAGAACGACGCTTGTATAGGAGATATTCGCCGCGAAGACGAGAGAGAGAGAGAAAGAACAATGAAAAAATGAGGTAACCACCTGGGAATCGAACCCGCGATCTTCCGATTGCCGGTCAGACGCATCGGAAGATCCCGGTTCGATTCCCAGGTGGTTACCTCATTTTTTCATTTGTTTCGTTCTCTCTCTCTCTCTCGTCTTGCGCGGAATATCTCCTATACAAGCGTCGTTCTTTACGTTATTTATACTGTGTGTTCTTTGCAGTTGAATGTATATAATGTTACGGCATGCGGGAGGTGCCCCCTTGGGGCATTGGTTTCTGCGAGTATGTAGAAGAATTACGGCATTTGGAAGAGTGAGGCCCATGGTGTAATGTATCGCGTCTGACCGGCAATCGGAAGATCCCGGGTTCGATTCCTAGGTGGTTACCTCATTTTTTCATTTGTTTCGTTCTCTCTCTCTCTCGTCTTGCGCGGAATATCTCCTATACAAGCGTCGTTCTTTACGTTATTTATACTGCGTGTTCTTTGCAGTTGAATGTATATAATGTTACGGCATGCGGGAGGTGCCCCCTTGGGGCATTGGTTTCTGCGAGTATGTAGAAGAATTACGGCATTTGGAAGAGTGAGGCCCATGGTGTAATGTATCGCGTCTGACCGGCAATCGGAAGATCCCGGGTTCGATTCCCAGGTGGTTACCTCATTTTTCATTTGTTTCGTTCTCTCTCTCTCTCGTCTTGCGCGGAATATCTCCTATACAAGCGTCGTTCTTTACGTTATTTATACTGCGTGTTCTTTGCAGTTGAATGTATATAATGTTACGGCATGCGGGAGGTGCCCCCTTGGGGCATTGGTTTCTGCGAGTATGTAGAAGAATTACGGCATTTGGAAGAGTGAGGCCCATGGTGTAATGGTATCGCGTCTGACCGGCAATCGGAAGATCCCGGGTTCGATTCCCAGGTGGTTACCTCATTTTTTCATTTGTTTCGTTCTCTCTCTCTCTCGTCTTGCGCGGAATATCTCCTATACAAGCGTCGTTCTTTACGTTATTTATACTGCGTGTTCTTGCAGTTGAATGTATATAATGTTACGGCATGCGGGAGGTGCCCCCTTGGGGCATTGGTTTCTGCGAGTATGTAGAAGAATTACGGCATTTGGAAGAGTGAGGCCCATGGTGTAATGGTATCGCGTCTGACCGGCAATCGGAAGATCCCGGGTTCGATTCCCAGGTGGTTACCTCATTTTTTCATTTGTTTCGTTCTCTCTCTCTCGTCTTGCGCGGAATATCTCCTATACAAGCGTCGTTCTTTACGTTATTTATACTGCGTGTTCTTTGCAGTTGAATGTATATATATATATATATATATATATAATGTAAAATTCTCGGGAATAATCTTTAGGAGAATATTCTCGAGAATTTTCTTGAGAATACTCTCCGAACCGAGAATTTTTGAGAATTTTCTTTTTTAGAACATGTGAGGGGCTTTTCAACTATTCCGATACAACTTAACTTCAGTTCCTGTCAAAATGGAGAAATTCCAAGTCAGAGGTGAATGATAGGATGAGTGAAGTAAATAAATAAATTAACTAATGCAAAAAATTATTGAATCATTGTATAAAGACTATTTCAATTCAAAGTATAGTATTTACCAAGGATGGCAGTGATTAAATCAAAATGATTTAATCACCTGATTAAATCAATTGATTTTTTATGAGAAAATCATAATTTTTTTATTTTTTGAAAATTATATAGAAATTAATAAAATATATCAGACAAAACACTTTAGAAACAAATAAAAATATCCCTTGTAATAATTAAGTGTTCAATTTCAGTTTTTCAGTATCATAGCTTTTTTATGAAAAAATCATATTTTTTATTTATTTGATTTTTTTCAAAATTATGTGGAAATTAATAAAATATATCATACAAAACAATTTAGAAACAAATAAAAAATATCCCTTGTAATTAAGCGTTCAATTTCAGTTTTTTACAATTCACAAGGAAATCACATGTAGATACTTGCTCTTGCTATACACAACCACAACTAACCAAGGAAACAATTTGCCATCCTTTATATACTATTTTCTCCCAATTCCGGAGTATTCTAGAATGTTCTGGAGTCGTCTAGAATATTCTCACACATTCTAGAAAGTTCCATAAGGTTCTGAAATATTCTAGAATTCTCTAAAAAGCTGCAAAACAATCTAAAAATGTTTTAAAACTAAGAAAAAAGAAAATTCTCGAATATTCTCAGCAAATAATATTTTGGAGAATATTCTCAGAATATTCTCGGAGAACGAGAATATTCTCGCCTCACATCACTATAATATATATATATAATATATATATATATATATATATATATATATATATATATATATATATATATATGACTTAGTTACAAGAAAAAAAATTAAATATTAAAACATTAAAATTTTAAAGCAGTTAAAACTAAGTCTGAGTAGCGATTACGAAAACTTGTTTGGTTTTCTCGTGAGCTCTATCTACGAACTCTATAGCCAAGAAGAAAAGGAACTTTAAAAGGCACCTTTTAAAGTTCATTGTTCACCTCCAGTGAAGAAAACGAAATGTGTTTTTGTAATCGCTACTCAGACTTATTTTAGGTTTAACGGCTTTTAAATAATTTTAGTGTTTTAATATTTAATTTTTTCTTGTAACTGACATGGGATATCTCTCTCTCTCTCTCTCTTTCTTTATATATATATATATATATATATATATATATATATATATATATATATATATATATATATGCAGACTGTGCATGGAACAAGGAACTCTTTTGGGAAAATTAAATCCGCTATAGTCCGACTAAGTACTGTGGTAAATGACAAACACTATAGTTTTTTCTTTTTCATGATGTTAGTACGACGTAGGCAACGGGTCGCTCGCAAAGAGGCCCCAAAAAAAGAAAAAGAAAAACTATAGTGTTTGTCATTTACCATTACTTATTTGGACTATAGTAGATTTAATTTCCCAGATGATTTCCTGTTCCATACGGTCTATGTGTTCATAAAAAACCTCAGGGGGCCATTCTGAGTTCAATCCCATACATACATATATATATATATATATATATATAATATATATATATATATATATATATATATACAGGGCGTCCCAAAAAAATGTCTACACACTTTAAATACTTATAAAGGCAGTGTTTATTAAAATACATTTCATTTTCAAAATGTAATAGAATCTACAGACATTATTTAATTGTTTTGTCAACGCCTGTTTTCAAACTGACGTCCGTTCTGGTCAGGCACTGCTGATAACGCGAAGCAATGGAATCGCAAACATCACGAAACATTTCGTTTGGTATTTGTGTGCATTCTCGTCAATGGCTGCTCTCAATTCAGCGACTGTTGCAGGTTTTATAGCGTAGACTTTGTCTTTTAAGTATCCCCATAAAAAAAGTCTAGTGGTGTGAGGTCTGGTGAACGCGGAGGGTATTCTACGAAACCCTTCGTCCAATCCACATCCACATCGTGCCAAGTACCACTCGCAATACTCCACTCTTCGGTCCGGATCATCTTCATTAATAGCATGGACTAATCTTGGAATGTAACTTTTCCATTGACAGCGCTTCAAAATGCGTTGGACAGACGATTCTGAAATTCCTACCTCACGACTCGCTTGCCGCACAGATTTTCTTGGACTTTGGTGATACGTTTCCAGTACTCTCTTTTGCTTTGTGGGGCTTGTCGATGTCCGTGGTCTTCCGGAACGCTTCTTGTGGACATCTGAACAGTTCCATCGGCTTCAAACTTATCTCTAATTCGAGTGATGGTAAGTCGCGTTGGTGGATCTGTTTGAAACCCCTCTAAACTGTCTTTGCACTTCAACTGCGTTTTCACACTTCAGTAGCATTTTAGAATGAATTTCCTTTGTTCAAAGCTTAGTCTGACTGCCATTATTAATTCTAATGGGTTTAACTTGGAAAGAAAGAAACATCAATTGAGCTATCAGCTGTTAAAGTGTGTATACATTTTTTTGGGACGCCCTGTATATATATATATATATATAAACTTTATTTGTATGTGATATTTGGTGCCTTTTGACTGAAAAAGAATTCATGTAATATTTCAACTTGATTGAAAATGGTTACAGGTACCTCCGAACACAAAGTTTTCACTCTTCAAGTCACGGGTTGGAAATTAACAGACGCTAAATCAATTTTATTTTTTCGATGAAAAGGGGGGGGGGGCGAGAACGTGAAGAATAAGCTGCAGGCTGAACCCAGATCCGATCTAGCAAGAATGTATCAATATTTTTACGGTTATTAAATTTATGAAGCTTGCTATAGACTCTGATATGCCTTCAGGTTCCTCCAACATCCACGTTTTTTCCGAAATTTATAGTTTAAACTTGTTCTCATTCAAAAGGAAGTTTGTTAACAACACAAAATGATGACCACAAAGGGGAATAGCTTGATTTTACGATTCCTTTAGTCACAGTGGCCTTTTCCAAATATGGAAAGCGTGTCCGATGGTTTTCTACCACCTGAATTAGAAAGGCATATCGGAGAATCCATACAATTTTTGTTGTTAAAAACAGTACGCATAAATTACGCAATTAAGGGGACTAAAACTAACAAATAAAGTTGCGGAATTGTTATGGAACGGGATAGTAAATAAGGGCCTTACTTTTTTAACAACGAAAAACATACGGGACGAAATAGCGGAAAAGGGTTGTACTTTTGTTGAAGCTGAAAAAGCTTCACTCGTGTTGCATATTGAATTCAGTTTTACATAAACAGTAAGTTAATGTGTAACTGGTGTATAACTTACTGTTTATGCAAAAAAATTTAGGATTGTACGAATGAGATTGGTCAATAATTTACTGATTTATCAGTGTCTCGTTTTTGAAAATAGATGTAACTTAATTGTGCCGTTTTCAAATAATAATAATAATAATAATAATAATAATAATTGTTTAATATTCGAAGGTTTAAAGGCTGAAGCATGTTTTCAGAAATTTATTATGCACAATCAGAGCGACATAACGTATGGTTTTCTTCTCAGTCTTACTTTTAATGCAGTACTTAATCTCACTCATAAGGACTGGTCGATTAGATTAGAATGAGTAGTGTAATTACCTTAAAAAGTAAATCAGCAGAATCCTGAAGACTGAATCTATTTGTTTTTAAAAAATTCCGAAAATTCTTGTTTTTAATTCGTAAAATGCAGGAGAAAATGTTGCATCAGAATATGCAATCTGAGTTGGTTTTTCCTTTGCGATATTATTTTAAATTAAGAAATTCAAATGCAGATATTACGTATCTTTTTGGGTAATTAATTTAGAGGATCTTTAATTTAAGTGAAATTGGATGTAAGATAATGTCGAATATTTTTTGTCTACTATTTCGGTTATGGAATTTATATGATATTGATTTTTATTTTGTATTTTTTTTTGTTTATATAGTATATATTTAGTACCATCATTTTCCTTCACACTGGAGAAGAGTTAATGTTATTTGTGTTGTACAAGATGTGGTTTTAGAAGAATGTTAATGTTCTCTCTCTCTCTCTCTCTCTCTCTCTCTCTCTCTCTCTCTCTCTTTCTCTCTCTCTCTCTCACACACACACACACAATAATATATATATATATAGATATATAATATATAATATATATATATATATATATATATATATATAATATATATATAGAGCTTATGGTAATTACGGTTGACAGCCAGAAAAATGGATACTCATTAAAAAAGTTTGTTTATAATTTTCATCAATAATGGACAATGATATTTTTCCTTTTAATAAATCTATAAACTTCATCGTAGACACTTCATTAATTACAAAAGCTTTATCAGTCAAAATATTATTGAAACACTCTTGAGATTCACTTTATATTCACGCTTTTGTTCGAGTTGCAAACCAACCAATTGCGAATGCTATAGACTACGCAGCCGCAGTGTTAAATTTTACTACTACTACTACTACTACTATTACTACTACTACTACTACTACTACTAATAATAATTAATAGCAATTTACAAATAACATACTTTCATTTCGCTATAAATTTCTTTCAATATGCATTGATTACATTGCCTTCAATATAAAGAGATCATAACATTATGTTTTTATTTTTTAATTCGGATTATGCTTACATTAATTATGCTGTGGGAATGAAATAAAAAAAAAGAATAGGAACCTCGAGCTTTTAGTTTTTAGTTTCGTTCGGAGGAATGGATCTGAAATTGGTGTTCTGAGATTTCTTTTTATTTATTTTTATGGAGCAACTGAGAGCGGAAGAGTTTCTCAATAAGAAAGTCCCTTCATAGATACAATGAATGAATAACGTTGTATTAGTTTCTTATCTTTTCTCATATCCTTGATGGTATCTGCTTTCCGCGTCATATATCCCTCTACCCCCCGTAATCCGAAATTTCTACGAATTTTGGTAGATTCTTGAACGCGGCCATTCTTCTCTTTTAATAGACTCCACGCTTAGATTTGAATAGATCTGAAGAGTCGTTCTTCTATATTGAAAAAGGCTCCGTAATCCTGTTCACCCAGAAAGTGAAATGATTTCTTATAGAAAGAATTACAACATCGAAAAATTCGGTCAAATTCTCGTAGTTTTTTTGATTCATCAGTTCAGTGTATCCGAGAAAGTTGGAGGGTGAGGACGCGTCACATCGTTCTTTCCGAGTTAATAAATCGTGGTTTTCAGTCTCTAAAAAGAAAGTTTAAGTACAATTATTCCTTTATGGTTGATAAATTATTTATATAAATAAATTAATAAAACGCGAATTAGGCTAAATATTTACCATCATTACTGTAATGTAATAAAAGAATTATAGTGAAGTTTGAAAAATTTGAGAAGACTTTTTTTAATGAAAATAGATTAGATTTCTTTTTTTTTGGAAATTCAAACCTGAAGGAATATTTAACTCGTGAAAAACATGTTTTTCCTTGTTCCGAACATGAACAAAAAATTAACAACTCGAGGGGAACTATTTAAAAGTTTTACACAACGCTAATAGGCGAGTGTCTACAGATCTAATATTTGGTATAAAGTGGATTTTATTGCAATAACGACAAAATAAAATAAAATTCTTAAGTGTTTGCGATATATATATATATATATATATATATATATATATATATATATATATATATATATATATATATATATATATATATATATATATATATATATATATATATATTATTGATATAATGTAACTATATTGCAACTATTTAGATGTGGTTATGTAACATTTTAACGAAAGACATTTTATCCCGAACCCCGCAAGTGAAAGACAGCATTTGAAATACCCTTTTTCAACAACTGTATAAAATTATCAATAGAGTGGGGTTTTATGTTGTATAATTAACAACTGTCATTCATATTATATTTTTTGATATATTCTGGAAAATATATCGAGGAAAAACACAAAAACTGTCGCAGCAAATTGCCCAAAACAAAAAAAAAAAAATGATTGTTTACAAGGCATCAAACATTTTATTAAATTTATTTTTAATACATTTTGTGACCGGCAGTCAAAATTATGAAGGTAAGTGAATGAAATATATATACAGTATATATATATATATTTTTTTTTTTTTTTTTTTTTTTTTTTAAAGTTCGGGAAGAACCGATTCGCCTCTATTTAAAAGGGCATATCTCAGCGGAAAAACAAAAAAAGTGAGAGGAAAGACAGAGGAAAAAGAAAGGGTGGAGGGGACAGTCGAAGTGGAAAAAGACCAAGGATGAGAAAGACTGCAGGGTCGAGCCCCATCATCCTTGGGTGCTAGGGCCGGGAGGGCGCACGTGAAACCTCCAGGAACAAGCACGTACAAACGAGCACAAAGAGCACTCAAGAGCACGAGCTTAGAACCCCCTTGCGGGGATATATATATATATATATATATATATATAATATATATATATATATATATATATATAACAGTTACATTACATAAATTCATAGATTATTTATTTAATACATTTAACGATAATAATATTTGTTAAGCTGTTGTCATCACGCATAAAAAAATAAAAATTTTGTAATCTTTTAAAAATAATCTCTCTCAACACACATTTATGGGTTTATAGGTCATCGAGCTACACGGTTAAAAGGTAGAAAGGGCTTTCTCACCTGGCCAATGGCTACCAGCGACCGTTTTGAGGTTTGTTTTGGTGCTGATGAGTTCTGGGTGAAGCTGCATTCTAAATTTGGTCCTTTTGGAGTACTTTAAGTAACGCGTGTAAAATTTTTGTATAAATGTATTTTTGGCACTTAAAGTACATCTTTAATTTTTCCATTTTTTAGTGATATGCGTATATCGACTTAGGGATATACAGTATGTCTATATGCTGTATGTATATATGCTTATTGATAAAACACTGGATATATTTTTAGGGCCCAGTACAATTAGATAAAAATAATACATTTATTACTTAACCTTTTCAGTACCAACGGGATTGTAATGTCGTACGAGAAATAATAATATAAACTGTACTAAAATGCTACTTTTCTACAAATGTTTCTACATGCTTACAATTACATAGGTTTAGTTTAGTTGTCGGAAAAAGAACCCAAAATTACTAAAATATTTACTAAAATTACTGAAATTACTAAAATATTTGGCTTTCAATTACAACAAATCATACTTTTTGGTGTAAAGAAGCGCTTGTGAACAAAAAAAATTAGAGGAGTCCTAAAGGAGAAAATTTAGAGTGCCAAGCTAGACATTCTCCGTTTAAAGGTAAAATGAAAGTGTCAATATTTTGCCTGTTGATAATGTTGACAGGGTTTCGGGATTTTAATAACAAACAGAATTGTTGAGAATTTGTGCATGCTGTGATTGATATTTGCTCTCTTGTAAGAAGGTGTGCAGTAATCGTTGGTTTATAATATATATATATATATATATATATATATATATAGAGAGAGAGAGAGAGAGGAGAGAGAGAGAGAGAGAGAGAGTTTTTTCTACTTTCTAAACCGCAATTTTGTGTCAAAATTTTAATATACTGACATGATTTTGTGAAGCATGCATGCAGTGCAGCGGTACTCAGAAAATATTATTTGTACGGCCTTCTTTACGACAATTTGTCAGATATAAGGTTGCGGAATGATGATTCTTTCGAGTATTGATCTTTCAAGCATAAGAAATGAATTTCTTATAATATGAAATTAATACTTCAAATAACTCGTTGCTGAGGTTGCTACGTAACAACACGCTAATTATGATGAAGGGTAATTCCGACGTGTACGTAGAATTATTTACAAAATTGCTCTGACCGTTAAATTCGGAAGTCTCGCTACCTTCTACGTACAGTGTGCCCTTTGCTGATTACACAGGGAA
>JAJOZX010000463.1:817500-822500 GCA_023014485.1 Bathynomus jamesi | reverse complement strand
CGATCCCGGGCCCGATGGATTCGTAGTCAACGACGCTAGTCAGTACACCACCAGTAAATATTATAAGATTTTATACAAACATTTCTAAAATAATCTAATTATAAGCAAAATTATAATTCAACCAACCCAAACAAATTTAATCTAACTTATTGTAACCTAACCGGGCATTATTTAGCTTAATACATTTAAAGAACGAACGTCATAGAATTCTATTAATTATTCTATAATTCTATTCTATTAATTAATTATAACGAACTGTGTAATTGCGCAGTATTCAGTAATACCATTCATGTTTATATTTTGTGAGTGCAAAGGAAAGTGTTATTTGGTTTTCAGACTAAAATTTATACATTTTTAACCTAATCTAATTTTATCTACTAAACTTAACTCAACTGTGAATAATTATTTAAATTGTTTTTACCTTTCTTTATAGTTTACTGTGGCAGTTTTCGTCTATTTACGCATATGCCTTTACAGAAATACAGTATATATATATATATATATATATATATATATATATATATATATATATATATATATATATATATTATTATATAATATTAAGGTGGCTCAAGATAATGTAGTCCCATTAAGTTTTATTAAAAGAAATAATGGTGCTCATTTATCTCGTGCCACCCTGTATATAAAATTAGAGGCAAATGAAAATTAATGATTGGGAAATGCTTATTTGAGAATATTAAAAAAATAAAAATTGAATTTAAAGAAAAGCAGCGCTGTTCTGTTATTCTGCTTTAAAGCAGTTTTGGGAGAAATGAAATTATTATGTATATATGTATATGAAAGCTGAAATGGAATATCTTGGTAGAATTTTCTACATTAATTATTTGTTTTTTAAATGGGTTTTGCGTGGGTCGTGTGAGCTTAATGGACTCGCTATTTATAAGGATTTTAAATGTGAAGGCAAGTTGTACTTGAAGTCGATGGGCAGAATCTATGACTTTATGCTGAATCACGTCCGAAAGGCTTAATATATTCCGAGTCCAATTGTGTGAATCACGAAAGACATACAACGAGGTAAGGATATAAATGAGGTGTGAAGTTTAAGTAAATTGAATTCAGAGAAATGAAGTTAACAGAACTTAAGGGAATGAGGCTGTGTGAAGTTAATATTAAATGAAATTCACGCGGGGAGATGAATTGAATTCTTGTTTCAACGACCGTTCGCATCCACGATCTCATGACTGCATCGTAAGCGTTCTTAGAAGAAACAATCAACTCCACAAACGCTGCAGGGGATTTCAGCATGTTTTCTTGCGCATAAATTTAGGTCGTAAGAGCTCCAAGGAAACAAAGAAAATAATACAACTCTATGTTGAATTACGAACAGTAGCTTGCAGTTGTTATGCCAACTCGTGTATATATGCGAAGGTGTGGTGTCATTCCTCCCGAATTCATGCATGCGATACCGTCGATTACCTCTGCATAAAGTCTACAAATTTCTTTAAACATTAGTGATGTTGCAACTCATTCCCATCAGTAGTATGTTCGCAAAAATGCTGAGTGGTTGCCATGGAAATGAGGGGAAAAAACATTTCTAATCACAGCTGTGTTAACAACGGGTTTGACTGTGTAAACAACGGGTTTGATAAGGGGGAGTGGTGTAAGATAAGGAGGATGGTCATAAGGTAATAAAATTTCTATATATATATATATATATATATATATGGTGGTAGGGGAGTGAGGGGGGGCTCAATGCGGGGATAAGCTAAGGAGGATGTTGATAAGAGGTAATGGCTGAGTGGAAGGTAATAGAGGATGGGGGTTGATAAAGGAAAAAATTAAAATTAAAAATGTATAGTAGTGGAGGAGTGGGGGAGAGGGATGAGTGGGGGGTAAGATAAAGGGATGATGAGAATGTAAACTATTATATATATATATATATATATATATATATATATAATATGACATCATTCTATGAACTTTAGCGGCCACGGGGACGCCTGGACAAAACCGATTCAAGTTTACCCCTGCAGTCAGCTGACATAATTGTGGGCGGAGCCTAAATCACGCTTTCCCAAAAGTAAACGAGTATAACTGAATTATATATATATATATATATATATATATATATAACACACATATATATGTTGACGAATGATGAGTCATAAAAGTAGGCTACCTTCTGAACGCACCCTCTCTTATCTCTTTTGTCAACCATTTGTCCAAATATAAAGTTTGCCCAGATACGAGTATATATCCTCACACACACACACACTTTCACTAAATGAATTATTTTAATTTTGATAAAAAAAAGAATGGTATCGTGATGCATTGGGGTAGACAAATGGATTTATTTGAGAATTTTGGTACTTTAAGACATAGTGATGACGTTCTTGTGCTTCGATACAGTTCCGCATAGAAGATTAATTGCGAAGTTAAAGCGCACGGTATACGCGGTCAGGTAGCTAACTGGTTAGCGAGCGTTGACGAGGAAGTAGATTTAGGTGTACGCGTATCTAAGGATTTAAAAGTTAGGAACCAGTGCTTGGAGTCTTGCGCTAAAATTAATAGGATGTTAGGCTTCATAGCGCGTAATTTCGAATTTAAATCGAAGGATATTATATTGCCCCTTTACAAGTCCCTAGTCAGGCCTCATTTAGAATATGCCGTTCAGTTTTGGTGCCCGTATTTGCGCGAGGATATTGATAGGTTGGAAAGGGTTCAGCGACGCGCCACGAAACTAATTCCGTCACTACGGAACAAGTCTTACGAAGATAGGATGAAAGAGTTAGACTTGCATTCAATCGAGGCTAGTAGATTAAGGTGGGAGCTTATTGAAGTTTTCAAAATCGTTAATAAAATCGATAACGTAAATTTTGACAAATTGTTCATTTTCGATAATAGTAATACTCGTAATAACGGATTTAAATTACGTGGTAGGCGTTTCATTACAAACATCGCTAAAAATTTTTTTACGTTTAAAGCAATTGATAAATGGTATAATCTTCCCGCGTCCGTCGTAAACTCTACCAGCGTTAATATGTTTAAAAACCGTTTAGATAGGCATTTTAAAAATATTAACGTTTAAAATAAAACAATTAGCAACAGGAGCTTTGGGGGTAATGGTCGAGGTTTGAGTCTGTTGACGAGTAATGTCAGCTTGTGACATACAAGCGTGTGATAGTCAGGTACATCCGGCTCATCTGGTACCGTCCTGAGCCAAGCATCTAGGCTTCTCTTGAAGACCTCAACTTTGACCCCTGTAACGTTTCTGAGGTCCTTTGGAAGCTGGTTAAAAAGTCTTGGCCCTCTTACAACCAAGCTATTTTCCTTCAGTGTTGAGGAGGTCCCTTGTCGGGCCTTTAATTTGGGAACACTACGCATCCTGCCTTTCCTATTTTCCAATGTTGTTTGAATGGTAATTGGGTTTAGTTTGAGGTTTGGTACCAGTTTTTCGATCATTTTCCATATGTAGATTATGGTGTACCTCTCTCTTTTTTCCAGGAAGTACAGATTTAGTTTACGTAGTCTTTCCAGTAGTTGAGCTCTTTGCAGCCATCAATCTTGGCTGTGAAATGTCTCTGAGTTTCTTCTAGTTTATTAGTTTCTTCCTTTTTGTATGGGGACGTCAAAACTGAGCAGTATTCAAGTTTTGGTATAATCAGTGTTTTTAGCAGGGGAATCATTACTGTCCTGGCCCTTCTTTTGAACATTCCTAGTACCTGTCCCGCGACACTTTTCGCTTTATTTATCGCTATTTGATTTTGTGTTTCGAATTTGGCATTAGCTGTCATTATTACCCCCAGATCGATCGCTTTCGTACTTCTCTGAATTTCCTGTCTGTCTGGAGCGTAATATGCAGTCTAAGTTCCTCTTTTCTACCATATCTCAAGAGCTGAAATTTCTTGGTGTTAAATGTCATGTTGTTGTCTTCTGACCATTTGCATATTTTGTTCGTGTCCCTCTGCAAGGCCTCCACTTCATTTACATCGCTGATTTTTCTGCTGATCTTTGTATCGTCTGCTGTTTACTCCACTGTCTGTGTCTGTTAGCATGATAATGAACAGGAGTGGGGCCAGTACTGTATCTTGTGGTACTGAGCTGCGTACTTCCGATTCTGATGATGATATATATACCTTGAATTTTGACCACCTGTAGACGTTCTCTGAGGAAGTTGTAGATCCATTTTCCCACTTTGCCTGTTATTCTCCTATATTTCATTTTATGTGCTATTATACCGTGATCACATTTGTCGAAAGTTTTAGCAAAATCTGTGTATATGAAATCGTAGTTGTCATTGCCTTCCATTGCATCTAGGATATTGTTGTAGTGTTCTATTAGTTGTGATAGGCATGATCTACCTGATCGGAATCCGTGCTGATTTTCGTTGAATCTTTCTAGTGTCTCCAAGGAATCATAAGTTTTTTCTCTAGCTATTCTTTCAAATACTTTAGTGAGGTGGGACGTTGATGACATGGTCTATAGTTCTTTGCTTGAGATCTGTCCCCTCCTTTATATATAGGGACAATGTTTGCTCTTCAAAATGCTCGGTATTTCCCCAGTGTCTAGGGATCTTCTCCATATCCAGTATAAAGGTGTAGCTATTTCATTTTTACAGTTTTTAATCAATAATGCGTTCCAATTGTCCGGACCTGCAGCTGAATGTGGTTTCATTTGTCCTATAGCTCTCGCTACATCTTCTGGGGTAAAATTATAGTCTGTTATACACTCTCCTTGCAATTTCTCTTCTAAGAATGCATCTATGTCAGGTATCGCTTTGTCACATTTTGGGGTTCTAAAAACTGATTCATACTGGGCTCTCAATGTTTCATATATTTCTTTTGGATCGTCGGTTAGTTCATTATTTCCTTTCCTTAAGGGCCCAATAGCGGCGCGCGTTTTTGTTTTCCTTTTCGCGTAGCTATAGAAGTATTTTGGATTATCCTTTATTGCTTCTATCGCCTTTTCCTCTTCCCTCTCTGTATGGTCCTTAATCAGGGCTTGTATTTCCCTATCGATACCCTCCAGTTTTTTTTTTA